>KN716363.1:116073-146836 GCA_000816705.1 Dictyocaulus viviparus
ATATATATGTATATATACATATATATGTCACCTATTTCTTTCATTTTGAGGAAGTATTCCTTCGGACTAAGAAGTTCTATGAAGAATCAAGTAATCTGCAGTACTTCAAATATTTGGTTTCTATTCCTACTCTGCCGTCTGTAGGTTATATACATTTTGGTTTGTTCTTATGCCTCCATTATTCACTACATTTAGGCAGCACCGAATTTCCTTCATGCCGCTGAACTTGACAGTTACCAAACACCTCATGCATATCTCCACTCAGAGGGATTAGAGGACGGTCAATCGATTGCTCCTGATGAGGTGTTGCTTGAACTTGGATCAGAAGAGCAAATTTCTCAACAGCAATCTCCTGACGTAGATCCGAGGTACTTGATTTTATTATTTTAAAATAAATGCTGGGAGAAACAAAGGAATACATGAAGATTGTAGTCACATCAAGTGATTATGTATATAGTTTGCTAAATGCATTGAAGATTGTTACTGAAATTTACAACTAATTTAGAAGACATGTTGCGGTTAATCACAAATTAGAAAATGTTTGTATTTATGTTGGTTGGTGTTGGTTTTCAATGGATATTGGTGGTACCTATAAATTTTGGTTATCCTATGGTTTCCTTTAAATCTCTATATTTCTTTTAATATGATTGTTACTTAAAAAATCAATTAGAAATTTAATTATTGTCGTAATCAATGATATGCAACCAATGTTGTTGGGCAGACACTCGGCGCTATCCTCACGGAAAGAATAAGGAGTTTACGATCAAAGAAGTTGGGGTTATTGTTAAACCGATTGTAATCTTTGAATTTGTGCTTCAAGGTGTGGTAGAGATAATAATTAAATGAGGCAATTTTAGAAATATTGTATATGTAATATCACTATCCAGCCCAGCTTCTTTAAAATGTGTTCGTGGTCATTATCCTGGATATGGCGACACTGAGCCGATTCTCATAGGCTACGCTCGCGATGCTGCGACCAAATTTTGGAGTTGTTTCCTGCGGTAGTCGACTTTGGTTTTCTTTCTTTTGTCGAGCAGTCTCTAAAACAGGATACCTCGCTGATGACAGAAAACTAAGGGCATATTCTTTCGCGCATGGAACTTGGACTTCAGTAGAGACATCCGGTAGACGTAGATCGCAGTTTCTTCTGGTTTACCCAGAACACATTTTTAATGGTAGTCTTGTTTGTGCTGTTGTCGCAGAAGGCTTTAGCACATAACCACGCATGCTAAGCAGCCGCAGTCTGTCATTACATGAGGTGTCCAACACGGCATCAATTTGTACCTGAGATGGCGAGCGATAATGCCGTATCCAAGTTGTTGCTACAAATCCGTTGTACTAACATCCGGATGGACTTCTAATTTGTGGCAGTAAGAAGCTTTAAAGGTGTCTGGCCGATAAAGTGGAAGTGGGGTGTACTTTCACAACGTGTGCTGACTTCGTGAAAGCACTTGAAGTATGGACTCATAGTCTGATAGTTAGTATTGCGTAGTCCAAATTCAATAATGGTCTCATAGACTGTTTTCCTTACACTGATCTCCAAATCGTAATCTTGAAGACTAATCGGGCGTAATGAGATCCATTCTAATTTTCACTTGCGACGTGCTTAAGAAATAATGGGACAATGTCATAGATTTTCTTTATTTGTATTCAACTGATACTTATTGTTATATTTAATGTTGCGATGATTGTAGTCGTCCCCCCATATTTTTTAAGTTGTGCAGAAAGTAATAGGACTCGAGTACCATTCAATCATACTTTACTTAATATTTGATGTTATAAATGTAGAAATAGTTTAATAGTATGTATGATGATTTTCTTCTCATTTGGGTTATAGCAATTATTATATAAGCAGCAGTCATCATTGTTTTCTCAGCAATTTTATTTGGAATCAAAACTAGAAAAGATTTCTCGGTGAAAAATTCCTACATCTTCTGTAAACGGGCGATTCATTTTCAGTTTTATTTCCTATTTTTAAGTTCTATCCTCAACATTGCTTGGAAATGAAGAACATTCTTCATGCTAAAGATGAATTTCATGTTTATATTCAACAAAACGCACCTTTTTGTAACACTCAATTACAATTTGATTTCGTATACAGAATACCAGCCATGTTTTTCGAATAGTCTCAATTACATGTATTATATTATATTTATTATATTTCTTTATATTTTTTATTATTATACATAAATATTATATAATGAATAGTCAAATATTAAATTTGTTTAAATGTATTGTATATTTACGACGCATTTATGTTATTGTAATGAACATAGCTAAATCCAAATATCTTTGTAATGTTTGGAAGGACGGAAAAGCTATGTAAAATAAATTTGTAGAATTATTCCATTTAGAGATGAGCAAATTTTATCCCTCTCTCGAGATTTGGAAGATGAACGATTTGCTAAAGAGAGATTGATCGCCGAGGCGCGTTCCCGTATTGAACAGTACGAAAACAGATTGGCTCAGATGCAAAGTGAATATGAACACACCAAAAGAGAGGCTGACGAAGCTCGCGAAGAGTCCGACACTCTGAGAAGTAAGAATTTCTTTCTTATGTCGTTTTTGTAACAATTTTTCGCAATGTGGAATCAAGAGATTAGTTGGTTGGCGAATGCCTTTGTAGTGGTATTTGCATAATTATTTATCGATTGAATTGACTTGGTTTTTTTATCGTTTCACATGCAGCATTGAAATTGTGTTTTTTTTCATTTCAGTGTAGTATTTTTACATGGAAGTTTCATGGGTATGGGAATTACGGTATAAAAATATTAATCATCATCAAATTATTAATCATTTTTTAATTGCAAAAACAAGGGTGGAACTTAACTTTACTTCACAATAACTGCTTCCCAAGGTAATCAGTGTTTTCTAAATAACATTATCATAGGACTGTGAATATTTTGAACCCTTCATCTGAACTTATATTCGTTGATTCTTTTTTCCTAGATGGGTAGATCTCTTTATTAACAATTCTATTGATTTATTTCGTTCATTACTTAGTACTAATACTTAGTCACTGATTGTCTTCAAGATAAGAAAAGCTTCACGATATTCAAATTTTATGGCTTTAAATATACCGTGAAAGAGTAGCGTAGCCATGGTAGCCATAGTTGTGGACAAGTTTGAATCGGCAACCGCGGGAAAACCATATCTAGCATATTTGTGGAGTAGGTGTAGTGCTACCAAGATTATTTAGAGGAATGAGTGGCATCGACTTGTCAAAGCTAGGTATGCATACATGGATACTTGGATAGTCCGTCTTCGCGCGTAGTACGGGCTCCAGCAATCTTTAATTCGTTTTTTTCTTCGCGCTACTGTCGCTCATGGTGGTGGCTTGCTGCGGACATGGTGACACTGGCGCGGCGAAGTTTTGCTGGTGCAGCTTCAGTTTCCTGGATTTTTGACATAGCCCTGCTCGCGCTAGTCACTGGCGTTTGCGTATCAGCGAGATGTGTCCCTTTGTGACATCATGTCATCAGAACGGTGGCGATTTCATAAGTTCCGGAATTACAATATTTTTTGCAAATTCATGTTCTATAGATTTCCTGAAACGATGTTATTCCGGAAGTTTTCTGTATGGTTCTGTAGTGTGTACGTTGTGTGCTTAAAAACATTTTTAATAATTCTTCTTCAAGCCAGGATTAATTTCATGTGTTATTTAAAAGTCTCATGTTCTGAAGTAAAGTTTAAAATTCAACTAGACCCAGCATTTAAAAATTCAATGAAACTACAAAATTTGCTGTTAGAATAGGTGTACTGGGAAATGGGGCATAATAAAGTGGATTTGGCGAATAACATGAGAACTTTTCAATTCAGTGGCAAGCTATTGTTGTAAAGAAAGTCCTTATACTTATTAATTCCAAATGGTCCCATTTGACTATTACGTTGGCAGGCTTTCAATCTTCAGTAGTTAAGGTGGAGGTAACACTAACGATAACATACCGTTTCGTGGGTGACATTGGGTAAATTATACATCAATGAGGTTAACGATGAGAAACAACGCTCTTCGTGATGCTGTTTATTTGGAAACAGCTCTACATATTATTTAAGAGGCTGTGGAGATGCTATAGTAAAGTGATACCTAAACCGGAACCAGTGTCCAATTTTTTCGTTCTTTTTTCTGCATATGTTTGGGATGCTCCCAGTCTACGGAGTCTGCAATGCCCTTGGAATCGGTAAATTCGAACCAGAAAAATGTAAAGATATACCACTGACTTGATGAAGAGTGGTTAACAAAAATCAGTGGATGCATTCACTCACGTTATAAGTCTTATTTAATTTTTATTTTGCATGGAATCTTCAGTATTTTGAGTATTCAACATTTATGGTCTGCAGAAATGAGATAGTTCATAACAGTGTGGGATGGTAATTTTTTTATCACCAAAATAATGCCCCCTAACATTCTCAAACTTGTTTGGCACCAATCTGTAGCCTTTAGACGTATGACAAGCAAAATTGGGAATGCCGAGAAACCATACGCTGAACCATCTTTTAATGCAACAACACGATTATGTTGAACGAATTCTGTCGTGCGAATCCGTTTATAAGTTGCCATAAAAAGAAGCTTTTTTTGCGTAACCAATTTAGTACTCTATTTGGTTCTATTAGTGATATACATTGCAGGAAATTTGGAAAGCAGAGATGCTTTGCGTGAGGGAAGTGATGATGTTCGTTTACAAGAGGCAAACGAGCAAACGCGATTGGCTGAAGAACGGTTTGTCAAAATGAAAGCTGCGTATGAAAAATTTCGTACTGAACATGTGGCGGTTGGTGGTATTTTATTAGTATTAAATAATAAGAAGATTAAAAATGTATAAATCTATTTCAGGCGTTAACTAAATTGAGTGGTTTACAAAAAGAATATGACGCAAGCGAGAAATCTAGAATGGATAAGGAAGAAGAGGTAGGTAATACAGCAAGGCATTCTCTAGCAAAAATATTAGTATCTATAAAAGTAATGTTTAGTTGACGTCCGTGTATCGCCGTCTTGAAGAATGTGAAAAGAAGTGTTCAGCAATCTCGTTGAAGGCAGAATCTGATGCAACATTGGTAGACGAGCTGCGGATACAGCTTGCAAAGGCTGAGATTGAGACAGACACTCTACAAAAGGTTTAGGCCTGTTCATTTCTGTTCGATGATAATATATCCATTGTTATTGGACTTCATCATTTTACTTTTTAGAGTTTAGAACAGGCTAAAGCGGACCACAAATCGGAACTTATCGGCTCTTTGGATCGTTTAGTTGATGAAAAAGCTGCAATTGAAAGGACGTTAAATGGTATGAGAATGCTTGGTGATTCACCTCGATTGCTTCATTTTACTCAAGCTTAGGATTCATAGAACCGACCATGTGTTTCAAGTGGAAAGTGTTGATTCGAACATACAAGTTCTTAGCAGATTTTACATATATTTTAAATATTCAGATATTTATTTTTCTAGTATTTGCTTTGATATTCTACGTTTATTTGAGGAAGAATTTGTGATGCTGTTTCTGCAATTATTAGTCGTTGCGAAGAGGAACTGCCTAATGCTACTATGATTTCGTGCCCTGCGCGTGAGTTTTTCTATCTACTGAAATTTATTTTTTCACCTATAATTTCTGTAGTAATAAAACGATTTTTTTAAAGATATCGCTCAATCGTCTTTGAATACTTTTCTGACATTATTGCATGACAAAGCAGTGGTGACGGTGTGTGATACAATCGTTTTGGCTCATTCTTGCGTTCTGGCTATCAACTGTTGTGCAGCTGCAGCATATACGTTGTCCTTCCAACATTTCAATGGTAACTCTTGCGGAGTCTTGTTCTTGACTGTTGCTTCTATGAATAGTGCTTCTTATGTTATTGTTGCGAATTCTATAAGCATTTATTTAGTTCTCTTCCATTTAATTATATTTTATATTAATGAAGCATGATGTGAAGAGGGTGTTAGTCTCACACGGCATTTTCTAAAAATTTTTAGTTTCAAATCTTAGTCATAACTCTAATGGAATATTGGTGTATTATAGTCATCATAGTACTTTTATTCCGTACTAACTATTATATGTTATAATGATGTTCCAATATCCCTGATGATGCTGAGTTAGCTACAAAACTTGGAATCTCACCCATATATATTCGGTGTATTGTGCTTATCCATTACACTACCAAGATCCTTGTTTTGAGAGGGCTAAGGATAACAAATCTTCTCAACTCTGTTGATTAAAAATAGCTAATTTGATTGCACAGTAGACTCTGAGAGAACAGCATTTTGTGCCGAAACTTTGATAATCATCAAAAAAAAATGATATGGAAATCTTGAGGGCTAAATTTTGTGCGATACTGGTCTACCATGCTCGCAATTTCTTTATTTTTTTCTCTTTTTTAGGTGTAAGTGAACAGTGTCACATCATTCTTCGATCGGCAAAAGAGACGTTTTCATCACTCAACATTGACCTCCAGCAATTGCTGTTGGAGACAAAGAAGCTCAACGAAATCATGATTGCTCTGCCTTCACAGAGTGACGTTGACAAGGTCGCTCACTTTGACAGCCAATTTTCGTTGTAATTTTGTCGAGTAAATGGTAAACTTCTTTCTACTTCGTTACAGGATGTATTAGGCGCTGAGCTTGAGAATGAAATGGCACGTATGAGTGAGGCGATACGTACAGCCGTTGAAGAGATTGAAAAAATCCAAGAGAAAGCTCGAGTGAGGACGGAAGGGATTAGGTATGCTTGGTTTCGTGTACTTGTGCTGATTTTTGTACTTTCAAGGTGATCTGCCTCCATCACGTCAGCGAGTAGCGTTCTAATAAACTTTTTTACTGACTGCTGTTAACAGTGCATGATTGTAGAGTGGTTTAGGCTAGAAGTGAACGAAACTATTCTTGAGTGCTGTCAAAAATTAATGTCTGCCATAATGGCGTTAGTGATTGCCTCCAAGGAGTTGCAAGTCGAAATTGTTGCTGCAGGCAAGGGCGGTGCATCTCCTCTCGAGTTCTACAAACGAAATCATCGGTGGACTGAGGCATGAATAGCTGTTCTTTTGTTTGGAATAATGTGTATATCACTTTATCCAAAAAGAAATCTATGTTCAGGGTCTTTTATCTGCTGCGAAAGCTGTAGGCGTTGCAGCACGAGTGCTTGTCGATTCAGCTGATGAGGTGGTCACCGGGCACGGTGTGTGTTTTTTTGAATACTCGTTTACCACTGTTGTGTTTTGTCTGTCTACAGATTTCAATTGTAACGTTCTTAATACAACTCTTGTGCTGTTTAAAAGTGCTCAATATTACTTAATGGTTAAGGAAAATTTGAACATCTCATTGTTGCTGCTCAAGAGATCGCAGCTTCTACGATGCAGCTATTTGTCTCAAGCCGTGTAAAAGCCAATCCAGAATCACTAAAGTTTGTCTTCATCTATTTCTTGTTCTCATTTTTTAAATCTAAAATAATAAAATAATATCCATATTATATTTACAAATAAGTAATAATATAATATCTAAAATCTATAATATTGAACAAAGAGGGCCTTTATTTATTTTTCCCTATTCATTTGTTTAGGTTAGCCGCTCTATCAATGTCGTCTAAGAGTGTTAATCAATGTACTGCTCAAGTAGTGGCAGCTGTAAAAAGCGGGCAAACCACTTTAAACGATCAAGGTAGTCATTTGCTCTTTGTTCCATATAATCTTGCACTCTATATATATGTTGTTCGATGTCTATTCTATGTGACTTCAAATTTCCACTCATTGAAACCGAAATTGTGTGATATAACTCACTAAGTAACATTACTGTTTTGTCTTTCAGTTATCATATGTCATTTTCAGAAAACCTTGACTTTCTACATCTTACACTTCATGAAGCAAAAAAGGAAGAAATGGAGTCACAGGTCTGTTTCAGTTCATATTTATTTTCTGGAGAACTGATGAATTCAATTGCTAGCTTCCAGAATTGACTAATTTAACCCTGGCATTAGTTAATTATATATTCTGATTTCTAGTTTTCTTATGCAATACTTGAACGTAGTTTATACCATTTTATTGAAAGCGAAACACAACGCAAAACAATCTACGTTCTGGTGGGATCGCGTTCGGAAGAGCCTAGAAGGTCTGTGTCAGTTATGCGATCAATTCACCCAAAACCAATGCTTATCCTTCAAAAAGGTTTCCTATGTTTAATAAAAGTAACTGCACATAGAGACAGCAAAGAGAGACTATACTACGGTATGGTAGTTGAAGCTAGAACACCAAACATATGTGGTGCCAAGTCATACATGCATGGATAAGAGACCACTATTTTTCTGTTTTTCTTGAGAGCTCTGACATTCATCTAGAACGCCTCTAAGGTTTCCAGTACTTTTGTTTGTCGTGCAAGAATTTTCAAACTGATTTCGAAATCGACCCCCTTATGCTTTTCAATTTTGGCCTCAGGTTTTATTTTATTCTAACACATAGGGAATGGGTTGTATCACAAGTATATTATTTGTGGTAAGCTTTACATAAGATCAGGTATATTACACCTATGTCAGTACAACCACAGCTTTTACAGTAAGATATTGCACTCTTTTGTCACACACAGGTGGTCACAAAGATGATTTGCTAATATTGAATGAATCAATAATTATATTAATAATAATAATAAGAACAATAACAATATTCTAAAATATAATAATATATCGTCAATACACCAGTTGATATTGGTGCTTTAGAGAATTTGGTCGAATAAATTCTCTAATTATGCCCTTTTCGGAAAAATTGCTCAACAGCTATGCATAATTTATGTATAAAGGGTCGTTTACTATATCAAGAATAAAGGCTCGATTGAAGGGGATTTTCAATGCAGTTTTCGTCTAGAGGCTTATTCTTTCTACTATACCTTTTGTGAGTTGTTACCTTGTTACAACCATTGGAAGTGGCCATCTCTTGTGCAGACTCTGCGAATCTGCTCTTCCTGCTTTTCCAATACATACACTGCTTGTTTCCCTAAACAAATTTTTTATAAGTGCTTTCTTAGTATATGAAACAAGAAAATGAGTAGCATACGAGGATATTTTTGCTACTTGACTTACGGTACCATTTTGCTGTAGAACCTTTGTCGAAAAGGTTCACTTGAATCTGGAGAAAAAGCAACCATTTATTATTTATTTTTCACTGAGCTTTATGTGGTATGACTGTTCATTTATAAAATCACCACATTTGTTTTCTCCTTGTGTGAAGCAGGTAAGAAAATCGATTTATTTGCTGTAGAAATTTTAAGTAATCGAGAAATCCCACTTTTCGTGATCGCACAATTGACATAGATCCTTCAGGCTCTGAAGAAAAAGAAGGCAAATGCGATGCCGCGAAACAGCCTATATTGTACTATTGTACTTGTATTGTGCTTCTACTATTTGCCAACGCCAGATGTTGCCTAACAAAATAACACTCAAGATATCAATTATTGGCAGTGTTTGTTTTTAGGTGCACATATTAGAGCTGGAGCAAAAATTAGTTGTAGAGAGAAAAAGATTAGCTGAACTGCGGAAGCGACATTATCATATGACACAACTTCCTGTGGTTGAACAAGTGAGCGATTCCATGGATTCAAGTTAGCTGTGTGACTATTATTTATATGAAATCAATGAATGTGGTTCCAGAATGGTGGCAATGGAGAACGTGATTCTTCATTTGAATTTATTGGTTAGTCTACAGTGAGGAGTTTAAAATTCTCATTACCTGTAGAGTTTAGTTCTTCTACGTAAATTGTACCTCGTTTTTGTTATAATTCGTTTATCTATTGTATTATATGAGCTTACACACATTTCATTGTTTCCATTCGAAACGAATTTTGTTCCATAATGTGGTGATCCCATCTAATTATTATACTACTAATTCTTTTCTTTCTAATATTTCGCTACTAATATTAGCAGAAACTCAGTTCTTCAATTTGGTGGTTTTGAAATATATATTGGAAAATTTTCATCCTTCCAAGTAATGTAGATGTGATTCTGTGTCGATAATTGACCAATGTTTGTAGTCTTGATCAACAATGGAATCTCTAAATTTGTTGGGTACACGTCACGTATTTCACTTCATATATATTTTTGAAGATGTCTTTACTATAGCATAATTGTTGTATCACATAGTCACTGTAGCTGTTAACCTTTGTACACGATAAGCCACAGTATAACCTCAATGTTGTGCAATCTTACAATTTCGTCAATTATTATGAAATTTAGAATTTGAGAAGTTGTTGGTCAGTTTGAAGCTTCACTGTGTATTAAAATTGATATTTCATTTGTAAACGGCTCTGAATGCTCACATACATTTGCTATCTTTCATTATTTGTTTTGTTATGTTGTTTGTGGTTGTTCTACCGTTTCATTAAAGTACTTGGAGCTGTTTACCAGTCGTATTAATATTTAATTTGATTTACTCGTTACAAATATCATTTTTAGAAGACTTGTAGGTGAGGATGCATCGTGAAGGCGTTAGTGGAGAGAATCTTCCACTGCTGAATGATGACCAGCAGACACACTCGTATTTGAGAGAAGATGTTGCTCCGGAAACCGCTAACCGTGGCAGTATTGAGAGTGTTGATGAGACAGGTGGAAAACGTTCATCAGGTGTATTATTTGAATTTTACTGACCAAGTAATTATTGTCTGTTTTTCGAGATTTGTGTTTAAACTTTAGTACATTTTTCGCTGTTCATGTAGTATTTCTCTGCTACAAATTCTCATTGCCCATTTTTCTCTGAAATAATTTTTCCTTCAAATCGATGATTAGTTGGAGGAGCAACAGTAACATGTCGAGTTTGCGAAGAGCAAATCGAGCTCAGTGGTCGCGACACTCAACACGTGGTTAAATGTGATGCTTGTCACGAAGCTACCCCTATTCGTCCAGCACCTGCAGGAAAAAAGTGTGTTTTGTATTCATATTTCAGTGCAACTTGTTTCAATTTAAATATATATCCACAGCGTATATTACATCTTTTTTTTTAAATTATTTTCTTCATAAATGTGTTAAGGTACGTTCGTTGTCCGTGTAATTGCTTGCTAATTTGTAAAGCTGCATCGACACGTATAGCATGCCCTCGTGGGAATTGTCGACGTGTCATAACACTTGGTAAATTAGATGTCTTTAATCAACTAATTAGCGAAAATGTTTATGGGGATTTTCACTCAACATTTTTTTATACTAAAAATATGCTTAATTGTGAGTTACGGAGTTAATGACATAGCAAGGCAAATTGTTTGTATGACACAAAATAGATGTATTCATTTATATCAATTTAAGAGGCGTAAAATTGAGAAATTCCTTTCTTTAACAAATAGTAAGAGTCACAAAATTTCCGTCCTTTCTCATTTTATCGATTTCAGCCGCTTTTTAAGAATGGATTGATTGATAAACGATGCTTGTTGTTTTCTTTACATTTTTTAGCATTTTCACTTTTAATTGTAGGCCATCGCGAGCCTCAGGGCAGTGCTATACGAGCTCCGACAGGTAGCTGTCGTGTGCAATGTGCCCATTGTTCCGAAGTTTTCTTATTCAATACTCTTAATAACAGTCTTGCTCACTGTCCACACTGCAAGAAGAAGTCTGCTTCATTTTTGTACAATTTTATAAAATTTTTAATATTGGTAGAGAACCTTTTGGTTTCTACTTATACTGAAGAATTACTATTCCAATCGTTTTTATCATTAGGTCAACTGTCGGAGGATTTGCTCGGCGTCGTGCTTTGATCTATCTTATCACTGCTGTGACGGCTCTGTTGTTTTCTGTGTTACTTACCATAATGACAACTAGTCCGGTAGGTTTTATTTGGTCAATGTGCATGAAGCATCTCTTTGAGAATTTGTTCTAATAATTTTTAAGGCTTCGCAACATCATATTGTTTATGGAGCATGGGCAGTTTCTTATCTCGTGGTTGCCTACCTTTTCTTTAGTTTTTTCAAGTTTTGGGTAGTAAAGTTAAGTACTGTGTTGGGACCAATATGAAGAACATTGTTAACATTTTTCACTATCTAAAAATGGAGTACAAATTTGTAAGGATAACGTACTCAATATCCCTCCTGTGACTGTATGTACAAAAGAAATAAGCAACGTTTACCTCGTGTTGAGTTTGTGGTGCTTATTCCTTTACTGAATAATTCGAATATACTATGTTTCAAACGTCGAGCGTTTAGGCAAAATAGCTTCATTTTGAATAATTTTTTTGTGATAATTGCTTGTGTCCTAATATATCTAAGTTTTTTCTTATTATTATAGCCAATATATCACTTACCTTAGGACAGTGATCAGTGGTAGATCGTGCTCATTTCACTTGCTCTATCATGGGCTGCTATGCCTTTGCGAAATGATTTAACATTTTGCGGTACTGTAAAGAGATGGTAATTTCCGGTTTTTATGTCGCTGTTACTCTTGATCATATTCTACAGTTTTGTGCGGGAATACTTTTCTATTTTATTGAATTTGATTTTATCTGATTATTTACAAGTGGCTGTTAAATGTATACCACAGTATTTCTTAAAAATGATGAAGGAAGACATAATGTTACATGATTGTTTTTGTCGGACATATATGTGACCTTAAACAATGTGGAATAAAACCTTCGTGTTGAGGCTTTTCTAATGTGTTGGTGAAAGATAAGAAAACCAATTTCCTTCTTATTATTGGTTCCCTTCTAAATCTGGATGACTATGTGATAGTAGTTCTTTTGTGGATAGTTAATCATGCGTTCCACTGTCTTTATCTCTTCTGCATGTTCAGCTCTAATGTTGTTTATATTGTGAATCACTTGTTCATAGAACGATAGATTAGATTATGTTTTTCAAGTCCTACGTTTTAGAATGCAGACAAAGCTGCTGTGAAATTCAGCTTATATATTGTACGTTTTGCTCTATGATTATGGATGCTGCTTGTATTACAAATGTCTTCATGTTGCTTAATTATTATTTTTTTCTAAATACATTAAGCAGCCTCTATCAAAGCATCAATAAAATCGTGTATGGTTTGCGTGCTAGGCATTGAAGGATCTGCAAATAAAATAGGCGTAAGAATACTACCATTTGAATACCATATTGTTAGTTCAAATGTTTTTTTTTTTGGAAATTAGAAATATTGAAGATTGGTATTGTGAGAGACGGTAAAGTGCTGTCCAACCCCCGCTCAACTTTTCATGCTCCTACTGGTGAAGGTTTTAGACCAAGCGAGACTGCGCGACATCACCGAATGCATGTAAATTTTTAATTAGTTTCATTTGAAAAAAAAACACTTCTTTTTTTCGGAAGCTATTACTACCCTTCTTATCTCAGGTACTACAAATACTGATAAAAGCTCTAAGAGATGCCAAAATCAAAGATCCTGAAGCAGAAATTGATGCTGTAGCATATACCAAAGGACCGGGAATGGGGGCACCGTTACAGATAGGTGTATTCTGTTATCATCTCTGCTTTAAAACTATAGTTCAGCAATGATAAATGTTCGAACAACATATTGATAGAAGGCGCTTTAGGTTGGTGCGGTCGTGGCTCGTGCTTTCTCAATTGCCTGCTCTTTACCGCTTATACCTGTTAACCACTGCATAGGACACATCGAAATGGGTCGTCTGATAACAAGAGCCGAAAATCCTGTTGTGTTATATGTTAGTGGCGGAAACACACAGGTAATACATTAAAACATTGTTACCAACATGGTATCACTCCATATGAGGTGTTCCGTAGTTGTTTTTCAAAGTTTCTTTTTTTTTTTAGTAAACTAGAGGGAAATTGGCATTTATCAATAAGATCGGTGTGAGTTCATTTAATCAGTGGTTCGATCTATTTTGGAACTACATATCTTCTACATGAGCTGTTTTGATGCTTCATCGTAATATGTTGGAAGTTACTATGAATGTTTCGTAATATGAATGTTTTCGGCAACAAATTTATTTGGATCTGTGTGATGGAAGTTGATCTTTCTGAAAATATTTTATTTTTTTAAGTGTAGCCTAATTCAAATGTATCTCTCTGATCTTTATCGTTGTAGTGGTCGCAACAATATTTCGCTTCAATCTTCCTAGCAGGCGGAAAGCCTTCAGCATTTTTGAAAAATCGTCTTGGAGTGTAATCGTTAATGATGTAAAGCTGAAACTATTACTTGTTTATTGCTACATTATTTCACAGTTATGCAAGCTTTTCTGCTTTTCACCCCTTTAGGAAGAGAGGTGGTTAATTACTGACAATATTTGTCTTTAATAACCGAACAAAATTTGTGCAACAAATTTACTCAGTTGAGCTTGGCCACAAATTTTCATCGTTCAGAAGAGATTTTAATTGCATCAACGAAAGCGCTTTTCATCTAGAGAATACGGTCGAATACGATAACTTCGTATGTTTTGAAAACGGATGATATTTGTAGACCACTAGAGAGTTCAATAAATGAGGTTTCATTAATCTGATCCAAGAACGATTGCTCCTTTTAGTGCTAAGTGTTACTGTTTCCATCTACACGTCAATCCATATGATTGATATTAAGCAAGATTCATCAGCGTATGTTGAAATGACCAGTTTAATTTAATAATCTTACTTGTTTATATCATTCTCATAAACCATATAATTACTTGATTAGCCGAAGACAGCCAAGAAAGTTTGGTTTTGAGCTTTTCAGGAATTTCCTGTTTTTATCATTCACCGCTATGTAATCTATTGCCAGTGGTAGTAGAGACGTAGTGCAAATGTAGGTATGGCTGCAGTGAGAGGTATTACTATTTCAATACATCTAGGCTCAACTTCGCCTCTAGGCAAAGTTAGATTTTCATCGTCTTTGTTGTGTATTCTTACAGTATGAGAGTAGTCGGAAAGCGTAACAAGTAATGGCTTGACACCAGAGTGGTCTGCTCAAGTCGTTCTGTATATCATTCGCTTTCAAACACTACCATAACATAAAGACTGAGGGGTGGTCCATCTCCACATGGAAATAGATTACATCAGAGATTATCAATGTTTTTTAATCTATTAACATTCCTACCTCGTTTTGTGATTAAACGAGTTTCAGGTAATTTCTTTTTCAAACTCGAGATATCGCATATTTGGAGAGACAATAGACATAGCTGTTGGTAATTGCCTCGACCGTTTTGCTCGTATGATGAAACTTTCCAATAATCCAAGTCCTGGATATAATATTGAGCAAGCTGCCAAAGCAGGTTACATCTTTTGTTTGTGAATGTGGTGTCGAAATTGTAAAAATTGTTTGTGTTGTAAGACTTCTGAGTTCAGTTTTTCTGTTTTGGAATGACTTCAATTTTTAGATATGAATTTAAAATACCCTTCTTCATTTTTGATTAATTTGAACTTCTTTCCCATTCTTCATTGTAACTTTGGGTTATGGAACGAATTTGATTGTGTATTTATAGCTATCATAGTCTTAGTGTTTAGCTTGGTAAATAATTATTCAACCTTTAATGATGCTGAGTGAATCACAAAACCTGGAAGCTCAAACGGAATTCCAACCCGCATATGGAGACGTCTGGTTTTCTGCGTCACCAATTCCGCTATGGAAATCCTCACTTTGCGATTACATAAAGCATTGTTTATTATGTATATGTGTATATGTTGTCAGTGTACTCGACCGTTAACGGGTTCTATCTGGCCAACCGGTATTAGCAATACATCCACTTGAGGTGATGATTTGGGATAACCTGATTTATGATCTTTCGTGGTTTTTTTATTTGTTTTGCACCAACTATGGTAGGTTATATGGTTTCGTTCTTATTTTTGCACAACCGATTAGTGTCTGTATGATGTCCACTCAGTCATATATGAAGCATTATCTATTTATTGCTGAGCGAGAACCTAAGTTCTGCAATCGGTTGAACACCGAACGCGACATTTTTAGATGTGGGTTTGTGCCTCTAATCTGAGGCATCAGGTTTTGAGATTTGCTCGGCATTATCAACGATATAAGAACATAGTTGTTATAAAGTCGTTTAAAATGTTGATCAAAAAAATGAATAAAGTAACTATGATAATTACCAAATTTTTTCGCTCGTCACTTTAACTAATTCATCATATAATATCAGTGAGATAAGTATTTCTTCGGTTCTCAAAATTGTCCATGGATTTGGTTTTTCATTCAGTATCTTACTGATCACAATTTTTGAATTAGTTAGCTCCAACTTGGAATGATTTATATAAAGTTTCTTATTAGCTCAACTTTTTCAAAAATGTGTATGACATTTGAGACTGTTTTCGCTTCTTCAGATTTTTTCGATTGATCGTGGCGATATTCTTTCATAAATCAGAGTACTCTGGAAACAAGTGATTCGCTTAAGCATGGAACTTGTGCACATATTTAGGGAAAAAAATTTTTGATTTGCCTTACGCGGTGAAAGGAATGGATGTTTCCTTTTCTGGAATATTGTCTACAATCGAAAGCAAAGCTTTGCAAGCTTTGCGATCCGGGGAATATGCAATAGAAGATTTGTGTTTTTCTTTACAGGTAGATTCTTGAGTGCATCCTACCAATTTTTAAATTAGCGTTAACTTGAAGTCATTCATATTAAATTTTACTCTATTTACTTTGTCTTTTTACTTTGGCATTTATTTTAATTGGGTATAACGTAGGAGACTGTTTTTGCTATGTTGGTGGAAGTCACTGAACGAGCAATGGCACATACTGGAAGCAAAGAATTACTGATTGTCGGTGGAGTAGGCTGTAACAAACGATTACAGGTCAGCATATTTAATTATTAATTAATTATTAATTAGTCATTCGAATTATGTCATTACAAGAAAATTCGACGGAAATATGCTGCAAGATTACTTATGCAACATAATTTTAGTATAGTTAGCATTGCAAAGTCATTTACACATACTGTGGTCGTATAAGAATTTCGGGAGGTTTATAACTAATGATAGGGATACTATTGTTGATCAAATTCACTTCTGGCTTCTGAATTTTGAACACAATAGCATAACATCAATGACTACTCTAATTACTAGTTTGGTCAAAAGGTAATCGCGATTTCTAATAGCTGAGTTCAACCCGTCATAACTTTTACAAACACATCTTTTTTTCAATCGAAATACGAACCACTACAATTAATACATCTTTGCTAGCATGAATTATTTTGTCTATTTCTACAGCGCAAAAGTTGAAGCTTTGTCAGCTGATCTATTCTTGAAAAGCATCTAGTCATCCCGTTGGTAGTGAAAGTTTTCCCTAAGAAAATTTGTTGAGGTTTTTGAAGAAGTAAGTGGTAGTCAGAGAGTGCAGGGTGCCGTGAATATGAAGGGTGAGGAAAAATTTGATAACCGAATTCTTCCAACGTTTCAAGCGTGAGCTCTCTGACGTATGTCTACCGTTGTCGTGAAGATCTGGGTATTTGTTGTTGACCAATGCTGGGTTGACCACTCTTCACCAACCCGCAGTAGGGGCGTAGTGGCTCAGTGGTGGAGGTGCCGCAGTGACACGCTGGCCCAATCAGTTCGCGGCCGCCCCCCAGGCCTACCAAGCCCACCATCCCTCCGGGACCGGTAAATTGGTGCTAGATGAATCTGGGTAAGATAGCTGGCACTGACTTGGTGAAGAGTGGTCAACTCAAGTCATGTATAGACCAGGCACGCACTCAACCACCTCCACGATATCACGTTGACCATGCAGGGGCGCATCCCACCACAAGGGATTGATCAACGCCAACAATTATCTTATCTTATCAGTGCTGGGTGCAGGTGTAGCAAGTTCTTGGTGTTTTTTTTGTGATTGATCAATTTGCTGAGCGTACTTCTTAGATGTAATGAGCTTTACTGGGATTTAAAAGGCTGTTGTGGATCAGGACGGCAGCATACTGGGACACATGACCATGGCTTATTTGTAGAATTTTAATTCTTGCTGATTTGTTTCGAAGCTTTTGGTGTCTGAGGTGTTTGACCACTGAGCTAATTGTGACCTTTTCTTGTATAATATTCAGTTATGACACATTATCCCATTGAAAAATGATCTGTCGTTGTTTGTTGCGCAGAAATAAACAAGAAGACATTGGAGAACGATGATTTGTGGGGAATTTATGAGGCATACATATATATATATATAGTGCATTTAGTCCATTTTCACTTCTCCGTAAAATAGACTTTGTGCTCCGCAACACCTGGTGTAGTTTTAGGAAGGCGACTGTCATACTAGAAAAAAAAAATGGATTCTAAGGGCTTATAAAGTACAGAGGAAATGCGTAATGTGCCTGCTCATATAGGGAAGGAGCGAAGGCTTCGAGATGTTGAAATGTCTTTCTCAGTTCCGCAACCACCCTTTTTTGATTTGACGCCTACAATTTTCTATGCCGTATCATAATACTGTATATTATCAGACATCATTTGTAGGAGCAGACATAGAAGAATCACTGAGAATCTTCTATATGTATATTTAGCATTGTTTTAGTTTTTTTGTCGATAATCTGCCCTTTGTGGTGTGCTCTATCAAAGTATTTTAATGGGAAAATGTGTCCAAACAAAATTGTTTGCTTCCATACTTTACAATGTTTATGTCCTAAATCGACAACGTAAGCTCCATTGTTATTTGGGAGCAAACCAGAAAGCTATGAAAATATTCCTTGGCAATCTTCAAACCACGCTCTGAAATAGCGGCAATATTCAAGAGTGGGTCATGTTATTTCAACGGCCGTTTTCGTTTTATTTTTTATACTATGTCCTTTGTTGTATCACACTTCTAATTCTATCAGATTATATGAAGTTTACCGGGAAGCTTTCTGTTTTTGGAATAAATTAAAATAAAAATTTCTCCCATTGTTAATAAACTCAATTGATATGATTGCTCTTTTAAATAATGACAACTTTACTAATATGTAGGCATTTTGTATATCTCATTTTTGAAAAATGTCTCATCTTTTTATGCGCAAAATTTAACCAGTGCTTGTTTGATATCTATGATTTTTTTGTACTCCAGAAGATTGTATAAAAGTGTTAAAAGTGACAATCGCAGGGTTCTAAGTACGGGGAATATGGGAGATGTGACAGAACTTTGACAGTTTAGTTCTGCAATCTTTCGGAAAGTTCACAAAGGAACATATGCTGGGCCTAACTATGCATTATGATGAACTATATAACTATGACGTATGATGTTTATTCCATTAAACATCACAAGCCTCTTTCCTTGAACGGTTTCTTTAGATTTTCTTCCGTAGTGAAATTTATATGAAGTACGGTGACATAAATGAACTTCAACTGTCTTGCTGGATACACTATCGCTTTTTAAAAACATTAATACCAATCAACTTTGTTTTAATGAATTTGCTGCATCAGTTTGCATACATCAAGCGATAAAAATAAATAGCCAAATGTATGCTAATTAAACATGTGTTTGAGATAAGATAAGCTCTGGCGTTGGCCAATTCATTTTACGGGATAGGCCTACGCACCCGTGTTCCTTGTGATATCGTGGAAGTGGTTGAATGCGAGCTTGAACTTAACAACAACTTGGGTTGAGCACTCTTCAGAAACTCAATGCTGTTCTTTTTAACCATACTCCTCTGGTATCAATTTACTGGTTCTAGAAGGATGGCGAGCCTGACAGGCCTGAGGGGAGGGGCGGCCACGAACTGTTTTGGGCTAGAGGGTTACTATGGAACTTGGACAACTGCGGCCTCTAAACATGTGCTTATTTTTGGAAAATTGTTCTCATAGAAATAGACAGGACTTTCCCCTAACCTGGTAGTTATTTAAATGAAATAGAAATTGCAGGACAAATAACTCTATAAATGTTACATGTAGTAACCAGAGATAATTATCTGGTGTAGGAACCACGTAGCGCGCTAGTAGGATGACACGCAGTGAAATACGGAGTCGGGTGTAGGTCCATGTCTACCTCAGACAAGTCAAGTTTTTCATATCTCAGGTGTTGGTGAATTGATACCAGTATACTGAGGGTAAATAGGATCAAGTTAACATGAGCTTTGTCATGAATTTAATATAAGTAGTGCTCACATCCATGCATCGAGATCATAAAGACGATGCATGGTTGACATATTTCCCTGAAGGATAAATTAGGCATATCTCAACCTGATGCGCGGTATATATGGATCTGAGTACGAAACCGGGCTATTTAGTCATTCTACTCTTTAGAGATCAGTGAATAGGTGCCACATTCATCATGAGCAGCACTGATTTGGCAAGAGACTGGTTCTCTTAAGTCATTGTATAGACTTTCCTTATTCAAACACATCCACTGTAACGACAAGACGAATGCGTGGCACATATCCACAACGAATTAGATTGACCAATATTTACCCTACACCGTTTATTTTAGGAAATGGCGGAATGCATGTGTTCGGAACGCGATTCTCATCTTTTTGCTACGGATGAGCGTTTTTGTATAGACAATGGTGCAATGATCGCGCACGCTGGGTGCCTTATGTATAGTACTGGTATTAAATGCGAGGTAATATAATATAATAATATATGCGGTTTTTTAGCGAAATAATTTACTTTAATTCTGTTTAATGGTGAGAAAATCTAAAATTCTCTTTGTTAGGGTACAGACAAAATTATATTTTGGCAAGACATTCAGATTCTATCTGTTCAGTGAATTCACTCTCAGTACTAAGAAACATTATTAGATATTATTATTAAAACAATATTTCGTTATTTGAACATTCGTCTCGCTTCAAGAAATTTTCCGTTTATGTTTAGATAATTTTTGTTATAATATGTAATATCTAAATTCGTTTAATATTTAACTAACTATACTTAGTGTGTTCATGCTGCAGATATTTATGGATGTAAGGTTTAAGTAGATTTAAGGTTTCAATTTAATAATAGGGTTAAAATGTTGATTATGGAAATTTTCATATATAATGGTAAACTTAACTAATGCTTCACAGTACAATTTTCATCATCTAGATCATCGATTTTTTGTACAGTACCGAAATATTTGCGTCTAAGATTACGAGTAAGTGGTATTGCTAACATTGGTCTAAAATATTGTTCTTGAGTTGCACTTTACATTTCATCAGATTTCTGTCGTTTTGGTCTGATATTCAAATCTTGGAAGTCATAAGAATTCGATATTTGCTCTTCATTTGTAAATTTCTAGGTAATAGAATAACCGATGAGTTCTTTAGGTGTACCTAGAATTGCAAGGATTGGTTGAACAAGAAACGAAATAAACAAGATTTCAATGTAAATACATTTGTTGCGCTGCTCGAGCTTATTTATTATTTGTCACATGAGAAAACGTGCAAAGTCAAGCCTTAAGATTTTCGCTTTTTTATTCTATTCAAAAGAATAATTTGTTGCACATTGCTTCTTTTAACAGTTAATGAAAGTTAATTGTTTTTGATCCAAACATAAAAAGGAAAAAGGATAGTGAGACTTAAAAAGCCAATTCGTTGATGTCAATGAATGAGGTCTGTACCGTTTTCGTTGACAATTCCAGTGATCCTCTATTATATTTTCATCATTTTAACGTTTTCTCTCTACCGTTTGTAAATTTCTTAAAAACGAAGAAATTGAGGTGTTTGTTTTTTGGATAAAAGATAAAAAAGTTAAACAAAATGCAGCATCCAAGGAACGTATGTTGGCCCGGGTTCGGTAGCCGTATGGTTTATCCTAAAGTTAGGTGATGCATCTCGAACTTGGATAATAAACTTTTATCATAAAATAGAGAAAGAATAGAGAATATCGTATCGACGACGATAATAAGATAGTTGCTGGCGTTGATTAATCCCTTATGGCGGCATGAACCAGCGCATTCGTGTTCAACATGATATCGTGAAGGTTCTGGAATGCGTGTCTGGATGCATAAACCAATGGTCACCAAGTCAGTGCCAGCTATCTTACCCAGATTCATCTGGTACCAATTTACCGGTCCCGGAGGGATGGCGGTTGTGTTCGTTCTTCGTGATCGTGTGCTCTTCATACTTTGGCTTGCCATGCGGGTCTTTATCTAGATTGCGGCTTATACCTCAAACTTGGGCAATTGAACCTTTATATAAATGCGTATCAATAACAAATAACAATAATAAATAACGGGCAGTTCAAACAATAAAATACAATATAAGGTGATTGTGGTATAGTAAGAAATGTATGCTAGACGAATTTATCAGATTGGAGTAAACAGTATTGTAGTCTAATTATACGTGGAAAAGCTCCGATGAGTTATTCATATATAAAAAGTGAGAAAGTCTTACTACCCAGTACATGAGAGTAATATGAAGGCATTGAGATGGTATGAATTGAATATGTGATAAACTAGTACCGCGCGGATGACGAATACCGAGTTGCGATAACGCGGACAGTGTGTTGCTGATTTAGTAAGGGATTGGTGGTGGCTAATGGGAGGAGATATATCTCATGCCTTGCATGTTATCGATCGATCGGTGCGCATGACCGATCTATCGATTGGTGTATGCCGACGGATGAATAGAGAGATAGATGAGGAATGAAGATAGAAAAGAGAGATGCTAGTTAGAGTATAGATTTAATAGTGTTGAGGATAGAAAAATCCTCTATGTAATAGAAGATATTTTTCCATAGCGGTCTTGGTAGGCCTGGGGGGCGGCCGCGAATTGATTCGGTCTGGTGTGTCATTGCGACAACTCCTCCACCACTGAGCCACTGAGCCTCCGAGTCGTCGACGACGATATGAATAGAAATTGTATGTGGGAGTAAAGTCCTCTCCTGAGAGTGAAGAGAGGTAGTCAGTCTCGAAGAGCAAAAGTATGATAAGGTCCAGCAATTGAGTGTCGACAAATAACTTCAACAATATAAATAGAAAAATAAGAAGTAGAAGAAGAAAAAGAATAAGTCATAGGAGGAAAATAACAATAAGTAAGAATGGAAGGCTAGAGCCATTTTATACCTTTATCGAATGAGTGTTGTGAAGGATATGCATGATTATCATTGTACCGAGCGGTGGTTTATTATTGGTGAATGGATGAGAAGTAGCAAGAATCGCTGCAGAACGGTCCATTGTGGAGAATCGACGTTGTTCTCGAGTATTTAGAATCGTGATTTTCAGCTTGATGAGTCGACCATTACACAACGTTACCGCACTGATCAAGTGGAAGTTCGTTGGAGGAAAGAGTGATCGAAATACCAGAATCCATGTTATGTCAAATAGTTCATCGTTTTTCCTAACATACATATGCTTCGATGTTTTGTATATTACCAGTTATAAAATTTTCATTTGCAATAGTTGTTGAATTCACTGCTATTCATTGTTCTCATATCTAGGATTAGCTGTAGCATTGTTTATACTATAATATAAAAGCGTCATTCACTTGGAAATTTAAGTACGATATAGAGTGGTAAAATATGTGGCCCTAGTGGTCCACTCAGAAATAAGTGGACCGTTAAGTGGTCAGGAAGCCCTAAGTAGTGGAATCGGTTGCACAGCAGACCGGACATCTGTGCACGTGGATTTTAGTCCCGCCTGAGGTTCTAGGTTTTTTGATTCAATCAGCATCACTAAGGACATGAGAGCAGAAATAAAATTTTTGAGGACTTAGACGATTTTTCTTCACTTCATAAAGGTATTGAGAATTCTTCACCATTTTACAGGTTTTCATGTTTTTTAAATAAGCAGAGGTATTGATGAGCTTGGTAATTTTATTCATCTGACGAAGCACATCTTGTCATTGCTGCTATATCCATGTACGAAAGTGAGAAGAATGTTTACTTGAAATTTAAACATACCGAATGGGTACAAAATCCATGGCGAGGACATGTTTATAACACATGGTTTAAAGCAGAAGTTGAATAGAATGAGGGCATATAAAGGAACTGATCGCAGGAATGAAATAATCGTTAGCAAAGAGGTGATAACATCCTCACTACGTCTGTAGTGTTTACCGGATTGATTTCTGTGGTTTAATAATACGTATTTTTCATGATCTCAAAATCTGCGATATAGTATTCAGTCATGTAAACACGATCATTTTCCAATACATGGTGTTCTATCTTGGTCGTCAAGGATTGCTTATTTACTTTGTGAGTTCTTTCCTCAATATACGCTTGAGAAAGTCTGGTAGTAGTAGTAGTAGTAGTATGAAGTTCAGTTACTAAAGGGAAGTGTACTTTTAGTGTTTTCTTCAAGTTGTGAAGGCAGCGCAAAATGGGTAGGTTGTGGTTCTAGGCATTTTGAATCTACTAAGAAATAACTTGCTGAGATATGAACAGATTCATTTATTGAATGTCATTTGTTGAATAATATTGATTTCGTATAAACCAGAGAAATTCTAGTTGGTATTTTTTTTTCTTAACAGCGTTTGATACGTAGTTAAGCTGGTCGTCAACTTAATTTTAGATTTAAAATCAAACATTGGATTTTAGGTCGAACGATTGCTGCATAGCGGTTTGTGTCTCTTAACTACTGCTGAAAGAATGATAAAAATAACGCGAACTCAGGATTGTGGGTCGAAAAAAAAATCGAACTAAAGAGTTTTCAAATCTTCAAAACCTTTAATGATTGAGCCCTAATCGATTGTTTTTTCCGCAGAAATTTCCATCTCAACATAAGTGCTACTTGATGAACGGCTTGTTCACGCTTCTTCCTTTTTTGAAAAGTCAATCATTTTGGTTATGCAGTATAAGGATGGTTGGTTAAATCTGCGCAAATATGAAGAACCGTGAAAGTTTTCTGCTAGAAAAACATCGCAAATGTCCTGCTCCATTTAAAGCATTTTCTGCAATGCATTTTTTCTTAGCCCATGTCTTTTCTTCAGTATTTCACGCGTATAGAGCTATAGCTTGTATCATACAACAAGCATGTTCATATAAATAAAAATATAAATAAATGACGCAGCTTCATACTTCATAAAATAAAAGCAGGACCACATAATGCATTTAATGAAAGAGAACTATTCAAAATCAAACACTACAAAGAACGATCAATATAGGAGAAGCAGACAGAATTGTGCGATTAGACATGTTGAGTTTCCCACGATTCCGATTTCAGTATTCAGAGATGTTGAGGGTGAATGCGCCGAGAAGGTTGAGAGATGCGTGTAGGATGTGTATTTAGTGTTGTAGCGGTAGTGAATGTAGTTACCGACTGGGTTGCACCGCTGTTCAGCAATGTTGATTTAGTAGAATATTATGAATAGACTCCTTTGGTGGTGTTGGCACGCGGTACTTGAGAGTTGATTGCAAAGTTGATGTGTACGATTGTTGTGAAGAACGATAGTTCTCTTGTAGTTGGCTTGTTACCTCAAACTGGAGTAATTTCACCTTTATATAAATACATAGCAATAACACGATAACAAATAACACAATAACAAATAGCGAATAGTTCAAACAATAAAGTGCAATATAAGGTGATTGTGCTATAATAAGAAATGTATGCTAGACAAATCCATTAGATAAGAATAAATACTATTGCAGTCTGATTATACGTAGGAAAGCTTCGATGAATTATTTCTATATAAAAAGTGTGAAAGTCCTACTATTCAGTATATAAGACTGGTTTGAAGATATTGGTATAATATGAGTAGAAAATGTTATAAACTCAATAATGTCGCGTGGATAACTAATAGCGAGTTGCGACAACGCGGAGAGTGTGTCTCATAACTAGAATTTCTGCATGAAAGTAGTTCTGATCTGTTTGTAAGCAAGTTTTCCAATCTCCTTAGTGGCTCAGTGGTGGAGGTGCCGCAGAAACACGCCGGCCCAATCAGTTCGTGGCCGCCCCCCAGGCCTACGAAGCCCGCCGTCCCTCCGGGGTCGGTAAATTGGTACCAGAGGAATCTGGGTAAGATAACTGGCACTGACATGGTGAAGAGTGGTCAACTCAAGTCATTGTATAGACCAGGCACGCATTCAACCACCTCCACGATATCAAGTTGAACATGAATGCCTTAGCGCATCCCGCCACATGAGATTGATCGACGCCAACAATTATCTTATCTTAATTATCTTACTACGTTTCTCTATTAAATGACCTACACGAAGGAAAATTTTTTCGAGCGAAGTTGATCGATTTTATCATGGAACTCCTCACAAGTATGGCATGTGTACTGAATGTGGAACAACGATATATTCTCCTTATAGGTATACGAAGGACTTTCGCTATGGCTGACAATGGCCACATCGTTACCAATAATTATCAACTTCGGAACTATGTTTGTTATTGCTTTCACTATTTTCCAGGTGAAGCAGGTGAAGCAACAATGTGATAATCTTACTTCAAGGTGGATTTATATTCTCAATCTCACAATATTTTTCATTATAATGTCTCCCTCCTCTATTCATTGCATTCTAGCACTCATTGGCTTTCTCGTACTGCTGTTCGAGTTGGAATCGGTCCATCAGCCAAGAAAGCATTGGTCGAGTATGCAAAAGGAAAACCGGAATTTTCTAAGCTTATGGTCACTCCTACTTGATTTCCCATACAATCACTTGAATAATTTTATTAGTTCTCAAATTTCAAATGGACAAATTGCACCAACAAAGCCATTATTGTGAAATTTCGTTTATAGGTCAATTCAATTTCAATAGTAGTTGAACTAATGAATAGTATTATTACGATAAAACACATACATTTCACAAGGGAAAGGTGTCAAATCGATGAAGTATAATTTCACGTGAATGATATTAAAGCCTGAACTATTCGAAGGCGTAACGTACATAAAAGTCTATTGAAGTGAGAAAAATTCTTAAGGTGTTCTTGTGATGTGATGTTCGATGATACTTTCGAAACAAAAAAAAAATTAAAAATTGATGTAAAGAAGTAGTTTATAAAACAAGATGTGACATACATACAGCGACTCGCTCCAAACATTGTTGCACCGCTGAAATCAGCTTAACATTTTGACAGTATCTATGATGAAGAAAATAAGAAACGTAAAAAGCAAAGGTTATGGAAATAATTTTGACGCAACATAACTGAGTTGATCAAAATCGAGCTAGCACCAGGTGATCCTTTGTAAGATGTATGCTACTCACTCCTTTACTCACTGTAAGTGCACAAAAAACGCCAAGCATCACGTTTTCGATGGATTGTTGTGTTGCGCTCATTGATCTTTTGTCTCGATTTCGCGTTTTGAATGGAGGTCGCTTGATAAGACAGATTACGTCGTGGACCTCCTTATGGTTTCCATTCATATAATGCTATTTCTATGTTCAATTGTCGTTTTTATGATGTTTTATTATTAACAATATAGAAGTTCTCTTAGTTGGAACGTTGTTGATCTTTCCAACAAAGCCAACCATAGTAATCAGCAACATTGCTCATTTCCAACTGACTCTTCGAAATTTGCCCTGAACCGTCCTGCTGTGATTGTTGTGGAATCTGGCGTGATCTCTTTTCGAATCTTATTTTTCGTGAGGTGGCCAGTTTTCAACATTTATTATTCATATTTCACAGTTATTTCACTAACTGTTGACCTTATTCGAAATAACTGCAGTTAATTGGGGTATTCCCTGATTTTTCACAATAGAAACACACATATGTTTACCTCATATTTACCTCTGTTTTTTCTTCATAATTGTCGAATTGAGCTATCCATTACAGCTTATTTGTATCATTTTACTCGATTTTTAATTACGATGAGCTTTTAACTTACTTCTTAATTTTGATATACTCTTTGATATATTTCTTAATGCTTTTAAAAGCCTTTCTGATTTTCAAGTTTCGCTCTTTGTTGTAGAAAGAAGATCTGAGCTTTTATTCTGAAGTGTCCAAGGAATTGCTGTAGGAGCTTTTGTTCATATGCTCTCCTTATAATTGAAAGGGTATGGTAGTGGCAAGAGGGAATCCAGTGATACATAGTCTTAAGCACTGTATACGCGAATTTGAGTCTGGTCCTAGTTATGTAGCCTCTAACGATATAGGGCCCTTGACGAAATAGTGATGATAACCCAAAACACTTATCAATCATGCCACTTAGATTACGTAGAAAGTATAAAAGCTCTAGCTTTTTCTTCCGACTTTCATCCACACCCTGCCACCCACACTTCACTCTCTCTTCACTTCCTAGCCAAAGAGGGCTCATTGACTTCACTTTTCCTTCACACATAAAGTCTCTTCTTTCATTTGATGCTTCATTTTCTTCTACACAGAACCCTGCATCATTGTCATAGTTCGTTGTATTCTTTTCCTACTTTCAATGTAGGTTTAGTATACCTAAATTTGAGATGAAATCACTCAAGTTTGCGTTAAGTCATACGGCTGCCGAACGAAAGCCATGATAAGGTCAATCGGGCTTTCCATCTTTTACGGTTCGGTGAAGTAGTACCAGAGTAATCTGGCCACTTCTACCATTAAAGACGAGATGACGAGAACGTGGCGCATCACCACAATAAGACAACGATTTCGTCAGTGCTTCTTTTTGCTATTGTCTTGTTATAGAGTTGAAAGGTAATTGTATGAATTGCTTTTCAACCTTCGTATTGATCTCTGAGATTGTCGTTTTGCCCGTATATCGTTTATAATTTGTGTGGTAATTGATCAAAGTGAAATACCATTCTTGTGTGTAATTCATGTGATATTTCTATGTTGTGTGCATGTTCTGAATGATTGGTGGATCTTCAAAATGCGTGAAATTTCCATTTTTTCCTGTTTGATTAGTGGGGATGGATAATATATAACGGATCTGTAACGAAGCTTTACTATGCTCATTACCGTTTTGCATCGTATGAAATTTGTATTTGTAAGCTATCTATGGCTCTGCAGCACTCATCATTAGCCACTTTGATGAATTCTAACTTAATTTAAATAAGGTTTTTTACTGTCTTCAATCCAACTAGTAATGTCTTCATGTAATCTTGTGTATCCGTTTCCTCAAAAAGTGTTTCCATTCGGATCTAAACCAGGTCTTCCTGTCCTCTAAAGCATAAGAAAGGTGATATTGGAGAGATTATCAAATGTTAATCTCTCTAAATAGTAATTTAATAAAACTATTCTCCACCAAGACAATACTGTTTATACTACCAAATTGTTCTGGTAGCAATTTACCGGTTTTGATAGAATGAATGGTTGATAATTCTGAGAATGAATGCGAACATTTGTATCACTTACCGCTGCATCACTTATTACTATGTTCCAGATCAGACCCACTGAAGAAATTGCACAAGAATAATTATAACTTAATATCGCTTCTTGTAAGGAGTGTGTGGCACTGTAATAAGGTGCCACAGCTATACTAAGGTTCGAATCGAGATAGCAGCGGCTCCCAAGCCTATCAATTCCGGCATTTCTTCGGGGTCGATAGATTGGGTAGAATCAGAGAAATCTGATTAAGATAAACAGCCACTAACGTGGTAAAGAGTGGTTAACTCAACTCATTGCATAGAACAGGCTTGAAATTTAATCATGTGCGATATCACGTGGTACACGAATACGTGAGCGCGTCCCACAACGGGGATTGATCAACACCGAAGCTTATTGCTTTTCACTGTTTGTTTGTCCTAATTCTTAAGCTTTTGACAGAATACACACATACACCTTTGACGTATATTACGTCGTATAACAATTTAATTGTTAGTATAGCAAGTACTAGTCAGAAAGGAAAGTATTTATCATATGTTATGAGAGAGTTGAGTTCTAAATCGTGCTTTTGAGGAACAAGCTTCGAAAAAGTTATAGCTGAAATGTTGCAAATTTCTGAAGGAGAACAAAGCGCTAGTTCGTGATTTTTTATAGGATAAGTCAGTACGTTCATCTACAGACTACTATTATTCGACAACTTGGCATATCCATGAAATTTATTTCATACCACTTGGTGCTATTAAGAGGAATTTCATGAAGACCGACTCATTATTTGAATAGTCGTTGCTGAGAATATTAATATAAGAATGGATCTGAGAATAAATTAATTGGATCATCAAGCCAACAGCTCTTTCAACAACAGGCATACTCACGAAAAATATTTGAGTTGTCATTGATGAAGTACAGTTCCTCAAACATTCACTGTATTATCAGTGATCTAGGATTTCCGCCAAGTGCTGCATTGATTACGTCATCGCATGGCACTGACGGCGTTCAAAAGGATACGTAAAACACTTTAATTTGTTTTCATTCTTAATTTGGCTCCAATTTGTTGGTTGCGGCTTCCAATTCGATGTCATTTGCACATCAACTGGTCGACGACTGAGTATTTAGGCAAAAATTAGTCATATTTTAAGGAGTAGCATGCTTACCGAAAAGTGGCGCCTTATACAGCTTCACACACAAACACATCAATTCTGAAAATACTTCTCCAGTTAAATTATTTGGAGAGTCCGGATTTTGTTCTCGTCGTTATGTGATTATTAGCTTGAGGCACATTTATTTCAAAGATCACGTGTGTAAGCTAACGGTATACTTTATCAATTTAAACGAAACATTTCACAGAATGGAAACAGCCAACGCCGATCAGTTTTGAGCATATGCATTAGGACACGATAGAGTTTCTACTAACGGAGGTTTTCTTTGTTCTCGCTTTATGTTGTCAAGGATTGATGCACATATAAATAAACAAACAAACTGACATTTTTCCCGAGTGTTAAGACAGCGAAAATTCTCATTTTCAACAATGCGTGAACTGTTAACTCGTTCTGCATTTATACAGCATAGTACAGCACATACACGAAATTCTACGCTTTTTCTGGTTGATAGTTTTAACCATCTGTAATTCACAGCTTTCATGCCAATGATTTTTCCCGTGGATTGTAAAAATTAACATACAGTCGTTTTTATAAAGCAGTGACACGTTTTTCGTTAAGATATTACCTATGTAATTCGTATCCGGTGAGTCATGATTCCTTATACTTGTTAGCACTTAATTTCGTTTACATTTAAAGTACTATTCTCTATACGTGACGTTATGAGAACGTAGTC
>KN716363.1:147055-159762 GCA_000816705.1 Dictyocaulus viviparus
ACTTAATTGCGTTTTACATTTAAAGTTACTATTCTCTATAGTGACGTTATGAGAACGTAGCTCTGTTAGGTTTTTTGTGTACCTCATTTAGATATCTTAGTATGTGCCCATATACTTTACACATATTTGTATGTTATTCAAAGAATGCTCGAAGTGACTGTGAATGGATATAACGAGTTGCAAAAAGTCATATCAACAATGAATGGCCGAGTATTTATTTTGTTTACTGGATCAAAAGTTAACGGGAAAAGCTGGTGCCCAGATTGTGTGGAAGGTAATCTAACATCGGCTTATTTTGTACCGGTAGAACTTTGTTCATTCTCAATAGTTTAGGATTAATTATGTTTGATTTAAACTTTAAACTTTATTTCATGGAAGCTGCATGGAGTGCCTACACATATAGATTTTTGTGACATGTTATTGAAACCTCCTATGACATCGGCCCATTTTGAAAAATTTATCATTTAAGTGGGTTTTTTGCAGCTGAGCCTGTCGTCGATTCAGTGATTAAAGACGAGACTTTTAAGTCTTTAAATGCCACCTTTATTACATGTTTTGTTGGAGCAAGGGAATAGTAAGTTGTGTACTGGTAGTAAGTTGTGTACTGGTTTAATATAAATTGTTTTAATTTAACTATATTTAGTTGGAAAGATCCTGCTTGCCCTTTTCGAACTGATCCTTCATTGAAACTCACTTGCATACCAACTTTGTTAGAGATGAATAGAAAGGTAGGACAATTAGATTAAATTTGATCGCAACCGTACATTTGAAGCTGCAATATAAGTACTTTGAAAACCAACCATTCTTTTTCTTAGTTCTCAAATCAAATCTAAGAAATGCATACCACAAGCAGCGATGCAATAGTTTTCTAGCAGCATTGAGATTTCAGTGCACATTTTCTAATAAGAAGGAAGATGTACTATGCATGTTCTCATTTTTTTTAAACAGTGGATGATTTTACATGTGCTACACAATTACTTTCTAGTATAATAATTTTTTTGGGGATGAAATATGAGTGTCATCAATTTATCGGTATTGTTGAATGAAATGCAGTAAGTAGTTTGGATCCTACAATTCATTATTTGGTTCAGGCTGCGATGAATTAAGGAACATTGTTGTTTGATACACTTGTTTCATGTTTTTATTGATTCCTACAAGTTGTGTACAACTTTACGTGTTTGGTCATTATATATAGATGTATCCAAAATTCATAGAGCCTCTAGTTAAAACAAATGTATGTGTTTTATTTGTTTCTATTTATGATTAATAATTATAGCAGATTATTGAGATACGATATACCATTTTTTTTACCCCCTCTTTTGTTAATTTTTTCATGTTTTTTATTTAAGCATAAACGTATAGTGGAGACACAGTTGAAGAATATTGGAATCGTGAAAGATTTCTTTGTTGATGATGATTAACACCCCATTCGCCTAGGAGATCAAATGATTATTTACGTAATATCACTTTTAATGTCTTATTTGTAACTGTAGTTAGTTATGAACAGCGTGGTAACTCTAATGTTCACTGCAGTTTTCTATAGATTGTTTGTGAAACTTTGCAAATGTACGGTTATGAAATGGTCTTGTAGCAATATATTGATTAACAAGCTTTTATTTTTTTTGCAGTTGTGGGATGAATTTGTACTATTTGTTTCGTTTTTGTCATGTTCAAGGTTATGAAGGTGATTACGAACGTATATTCAGTGTGTAAATTACAGAATTCCTACTGTGAGTGATATTCCAGCATCGTCAAATTTGCTATCTTATTAGTTGTTGAAGCGGGTAGGGTTTACAGTGAATATAGTCCAAAGCTGCTTTAATTGTTATGCAAGATTTTTGATTCTCAAATTGCACCTGGAGACAAGCACTTATATTACTGTAGAGAAACTCGACAACGTAATAATAAAGCAATGCGTACTGAAGTGTTATATTGGATGATACGATTGATGAAGCAATGGACCAAATAGCACAATAAGGAAGTGGTTTGATTTGATCAGAGTGAACGTATCGTACGATAGCCGAGTTTATGACGTTGAGAGAAAAGAAAACCAACAATGATACAACGAATAAAGATCTAATGAAGATGGGAAACGGCCGTAATTGTGAAGTGAGATGGCACTACGGAACTAGCAGAGCACATATCCGTTTAATTCGGTGAGGCTTAGCATTTGAGGTACTGTGCTTCCTCTCTGCTTTTCTCAGGTTCTGACCATTTTCAAGAAAATGAGAGAAACAGCCAGAGTCATAGAGCGTCATTCTTACAAGTGCGTTATTTTGTAAAACTTGCACCCTTGAGGCTGAGTATGATAAAAGTGGCACGCATCTTGTTTCGTTTCATTTTTCTATAAAAAGATAGCTTTAGCACTCTCCTCTCGACCATAATTTTTCATTTGTTGATCGCTGGCGCTGATTTCTGCTACATCTTATAAAATGTTATGAGTTACATGTGTGATAGTGTGCTTCTAGCTTATGATTTATTAGTGAAGAGAACGCACTCTTTCTCAGGAAGCATTTGTTTGCTATTTCAACGGTTACAAAATTGCCCAAAAGTATAATCTGACAAGTGAAAACATCTGACAACAAGAATGAATAAAAGAAAACGACATGAAAAGTAATAACACATTGCCCAAAAGTATAATCTGACAAGTGAAAACATCTGACAACAAAAATGAATAAAAGAAAACGACATAAAAAGTAATAACACAATGTGATGAAAATTGGAGCACAAACCTACCTCGTCAGTAGTCAATTCTACGAATTCGGAATGTAGAGAATGTAGATATACATGGCCTGTCCAATGAAGGTGAAGTTTCTCAATTTCAAGAAGCAAAGATTTGAGTAAAACTAGAAAGTCAAGACGTGTAGTTTCAACTCAAAAGGCAATGAATGTGTAGAGTAACTAAGTACTAGAAAAACTTGCAGGTAAACGGAACTGCCTAAAAACTTGATCACATGAAAGTAGCAAGAATGGTTTTGCTGGATGTAGTGATGCACAGCTGTTAAAAATAAACTTCGTTGATACTGTTGCTATTGTTCGGCACTCGACATTGATTATCCGAGAATTGCGAGAGAAAATATCAATTGTTTGAGTAATCAATAAACGACGATAACATTTGCATTACAACTAGATTCAATTATGGTTTCAAGAAAAAATCTATCATCTACTTTATTATCATTTGTAGTTATTTCGTTTTATCTGCAAAGGTATAAGAAATGATCTACGGTATGATTAGGTTGCTGATAAAACACATTATACGATCTACAGTAGAGTAAACAGAGGCTGTTAACAATTTTATGTTTACTGATATAAATTTATGCTACTTATTAATTTTTTTGTCACACTCACTATTTAAGATGACCTAAATTACCATAATGGACCGTCTTCAAAGATTCTGCAACCTTTTTTCATTTCACATTTCTTCGTTCAACGTTCAACTAGAGTCAGGCTTCTGTGTATATTGTGACACTGACAAAACTCTTTCCTGCAACTTGAAATGGTTAGCAACTGCCGATACAAAATGCTTACGTTAACCTCAAGCAAACGCGTCCATCATGTAGGTGATTGTCCAGAAGGACGTTTGAACCCCTCTACTAACGATTTTACCATAGGAAATTTTGTTTTACTGTAATGAAATATTCTATATAACTTTTATACGACACCTATGTATCTCACTACATCTTCCGTTTTGTATGAGTCATATGAAATAATATCTTTTGCTCTTTACACAAGATGTGATTGATTTTAGCGATTCTAACTCAGTCACTTCGGTGGTCAACATTGACGTTAATTTCGTCACACCAACATCAAATACATATTCGACTTTTCCTTTTGTATTATTCCCTCCAAAACTCGAACATTCCGGTTTTATCCGCTGTACTAATTGGTGAGTAGCAGATCTACGACAGAAAGGGTGCGAAAAACCTAATACAGGTGCGAGATTTCATGACGAAAATTTTCCTCCACAAATAAGAACTGTTCCGTTATCTAGCTGACGGATGTCGTTTTTTCCCGCTTTTCGTCTATCTTAGGATGATAACGGAATTTCATGCAGCAAGCAACTTCAATAACTGCCTAGAGGCTGGCGTCTGAAGAAAAGGCTTTGGAACTTTAGATGTACAGCCTATCTGCAGCCTTTCCCTGGTCTTTATCCCAAACAGTCACTACTAGCCTGCATGAATCATAGGAATATTACCTGTTTGTGAATTTTGTGGATTACCTGAATTAATTAATTGATTAATTGATTACCTGAATTACCTGTATCAGTGTGGTGGCGATTATTGAACGTCAACACGTTAACCATATTCAACCATATTTCAAGTGGTTTTCTATTGTATGAACGACTAAATCGTCCTCTCTGATTGGTGCATCGAAACATCCAAAGAAAAAACAAAACATTCATCCTACTGCAGTGCATATTTTAGATAGCCCTAGGCTGTTTTCATTGGCATTGAAACTGTTGTTCACATGAGTGATTATGACTTCCTAACATATAACGACGTCCATTCACGAAAAACAAAAAATTTTTCCATGTGAAGAGAGGAAGTTGTAGCGGTTTGCTAAAATATCTATTTTTGCTATATCAACTAGTTATATTTATGAAGCGAACTCCAAAAATTCTCAATTCAACGTCAGATGCAATTCCACATACATTTTTGTTGAAAGGACTCTTGCAAGCAGAGTTGCCATGGAAACATCGTGAGGAGGAGTTAGCAACGATAGGAATGAATAGGATGTGAAGTAGTTTATTTCTATAGTAGTACACATTGTAAATCTCATAGGAGCATATTTATTGTTTTCTGAATAATTTCATCGATTTGGCTAAAATGCATGCATAGAGATGGAGACGGTATTTCTGTACAGCGCATTGTGTAGTGTCGTCATGAATCAATTGCGCCTTTCAGCTTTATAGATGCTGAGGCTTTGATGAGGATATTCTGCTAGTATCACATTGTAACGTCTCGATACAGATTCTAAATAGGGTGACTGTCAGTTTACCTTTGAACGGGATTCATAGTTAATTTTTAGACATACATACATTTTATTTACTGCCTCACCCACTTGAACAAATTTGTATCTTCTATTCTATAATTCACACTTTTTTTTTAAATAGAATTTGTCGACGGACACATTTGAGACACTACTGCTGGTGACCATCAATGCGATATGGTAGATGCTGAGGATGTAATGAATGAAAAAGAGATGAACAAGAAAGACAATGTGGTGGACGAAGTGAGTTGTAAATTTTTTCTAGTTATTCCATTCATTCATACAAACATAATGATGGGGATAAAATGGGATAATGCTAAAAGTACGTTCTGGTTTTAAATCTTTTGTGTACTGTTAATATTTCCTTGGCATTGCTTGTAGGTATTGAGTTACTGAGACTTTTAATTCATTTTAATTTTACACATTATGCAAATATGATTTGCTTCAAAGTCGTCAATGGTATTTTGTGAGTTCCTATATATTATGTGGAGAAAAAAAAAAGCGTTTTGATATATTAATGATTTTATTACATTCTGTTTCGAACGGCAATTTGATATAAATATTATAAATAGGTGAGTTAGTGTTATATTAAATGTTCGTTTTTTGTCTTAAACATTTACTTACGATATGAAATAAGTAAAGATTTGAGTTGCATATAGGAGAATGAGGATCGTAAATTTGCATGCTATTTACTGATGTCATCGATCTCGATTAGAAGAAAAGCTTACTGAGAGGTGTTTAGTTTATTGTTACGGTCATCTTATATCTAATTCTGTTCCACGTATGAAGTTAGAATCGCGCTATTGATTTTGTGGAAAAACTATCACATTATTATGCGTTTTAAAGTTTCTATTCGACTAATGAAATTTACCTACAAATGGTTTTCCCACTTGTGTTTAGAAACCTCGTAGAGCAATGCTAGGAAACGCTGCGGTGATACGCATCGACGCTCTAGACCAAGATTTAATCTAGGACGATATGCCATTGCCAGAATAATCAAATATTATGAGCATCATTAAATGGCGCAGTGGTGGAGGTGCTGCAGTGACACGCAGTGACATCTTCACGGCCGCCCTCAGGACAACCATCGGGGCATCGATAAATTGATGCCAGCGAAATCTGGATCAGATAACTAGTACTATGTTAGGGCTCGGGCTCAGTGGTTATAAGGATTGCTCCAAAATTGTGTGGTTGTACCTCAAACTTGGGTAATTAAACCGTATGCTCGTTTGACGATGATGCTGGGGAATGAAGGGTGATAAAGTAGAGATTACTCGACATAGTATTCTCTGCAAGCACTGACTTGGTGAAGCTTGGTCAACTCAAGTCACTGTATAGACCAGACTCACATTCATCCACTTCAACGATATCACACTCAACACGAATGCATTGGCGCATCCCGCTACAAGGGGTTGATCAACGCCAAAGATTATGTTATGCTAGTTGATGAACGTCATATTTGAGTATGATTCACGATTTATATTTAGTGAAGCTATGACTAATTCAAGTAATTGAGTCATATTCTTACAGAATAAGCGTTCATTTCCTCAATACAACACATCTAAATGGAAGCCGACTCATGAGCTGCTCAATTTTCAATCATCTAACGCTCTTTTATATAGACTCTACGTCAAAGGCGATTTCACTGAATGCAAATCATTAATTGGTGTTAGTTTATCAGTCTTGTTTCATAGCGTGTGTGAGATTTATACAAAAGAACCACGGATTAATTGATTGAGCATGAGTATTGATTACTTCTTGATTAATTAGTTATTTGGATGGCCCGTCCTCACGCGTAGTGCGGGCCCCAGTAAATCTCTATTCGTTTCGTTCTCGCGCGATTGTCGTCCATGAAGGTGATTCTCCGCGTACATGGCGACACTGGAGTGGCCCATTCCGTAATCCTGAAGTCGATTTATGCTGTAAGTACAGCATTCCGACGTTTGCTTTGAACACGTCCGCCTATCTTTAATTTGTTCGCCTAGGAGGATGTTTGTATCCTCTTAGGTACCATTCTACAGTTCTTTTCGTCCACCTATCGTCTTCTCTTCTCATTATATGACCAACCCATCTATGTTTCGTTTTTGACACGTATTCCTCTGGATCTTGAAGACGAAATAATTTTCTTATTTCAGTATTACGGAGTCCGGCTTGATGTTGTGTTCGTCGGTTATATTTAAGAAGACTTCTTTCGAGCGCCCTGTGAATAGTTCGTAAAATTTTTGATGTGATTGAGATATCAATCCAGGTCTTGGATGCGTAGCAAAGCGCCGGGAGAATTATGGAGTCGAAAACGTGAGCACGTATTTTTGGGTCTGTTAATTGATCGGTGACCTCTTTTAAAGGTCAAAAACAGCCCATGCGTCTCTCCTTCTTCTGCTTTATTCTTCTTTGATATTGTTTTCCATATTCATAGATCGCTAAAGGTATACGTAGAATTTGGTTTCATTGATTTCGAAACTATCAATCTTGATTCGATTTTCATCGCACCATAGGTTTTCATGAATTAGGTCTTCTTCTTATTTATTCGCAGTCCTATCTTCTTCCCAACGTCGTTCAACTCGTCCAACATTATCTCTACTTTCTCTGTGCTTGTCGAAAATAGGATGATGTCGTTCGCAAAACGAAGGCTCGATAGGACAACTTTGATAGGAGTTTTACATCGAAACGTATGCCTCTTTTGTCTCAATCCAACGACCTCATTATCCATTGCAAGGTGGCAGTAAACAGCTTCAACGACATCGTATCGCCTTGTTGAACTTCCTTTTTTATAGGGATAGTTAGGGTTTGGTCGAAAAGCTGCATCTTCGTTGTGCAATTTCGACAACAGTCATCGAGGATTTTTATATAGGACGGTTCCACTCCTTGATCTACAAGCGCTGACAGCACAGCTTTCGTTTCGACGCTGTGAAATGCTTTTTCGTAGTCGAAGAAGGTGAAAATAAGAGGCAGGTGGTATTCTCGACAGGCCTCTATGACCCTTGCTACCGTTTGCATGTAGTCCATGCAGCAGAATCCTTTGCGAAATTCTGCTTGTTCCACAGGTTGAGCCTCATCCAATGTTGTTATGCGCAACAGAATAATATTCATGGAGAATTTGTAGAGTGCACCCAGCAAGCAAATCGAACGGTTATTTTGAATATCCCTTCGATTCCCTTTCAAATGTAGAAGGACCGTGCGCGAGGCTCTCTACTGATCTAGTATGATTCCATTCTGAAGATATCTTGTCATATGGCGTGCCAGAAGTGCATGTAGTTTGTGGCCAACAGACTGAAAAAATCAACATTTATCGTGTGCGGTCCAAGAGCTGTGCCATTTTTCATGCTTTCTGTAACAGCCCGAACTTCAGATGAAAAAATTCATGGTGATTTAGCTCCAGGGGGTATTTGAGGAACTGCCAATGAAATCGAGGAACGGAAACAGTTGGTATAGAACTTTTCCGTTATTAATTCCATATCATGACAGAAAGTAGTTGGTATCCCGTCTTTGCTAAGCAAAGCTCACAGAGGAACACGGCAATCACAAAGGTTTCGACAACACTTCTTAGGACTAGCTCGTTTTTTAGTTTCTACCAATAGTCTTTCTTGTTTGAACCGTTTTAGGTCTTCGTGCAACGATCTTCTACAGTTCGCATTGATTACCATCCGTGTCAGACGGGTTGCGGTTGGATCCAGCATCAGTCTTTTCCTAGTTTCGAGCACTTTTTTGGTAGCCGCAGAAATGCGTTGTGATCTTATTTGGGAGACTGAAGCATATTCAACACAATCTTGCAATCCTTTCAAAAGCAACTCATAGTCTTCAGTAGGGTCATCTTTAATCTGCCAGTCATATATAGAAAGGATATCATTGAGAACGTATCCATCGTAAGCGACTTCTTCTCTTCTCTTCTCTTCGTGGATGACAGATTTTCTTCTCTAGTTTTCTATTGAAACGAATCTTTGCACGAAGAAGGTGGTGATCAGATCCACTGCAAAAGGGTGGTACTACCGACGTATCTAGGAGACACCTTCTTCTGTTAGTAAGAATATGATTGGTCTCCGCGTAGCTCGCTCCGTTTTGCGACTCCTATGTCCATTGGCGGTGTTCTTTTTTCACAGAGAATGCGTTTCCATGGAAGAGGCGTGCTGTGGACAATAGTGCCGCAAAACGTTCTCCATTTTCGTTTCGATCTCCTAATCCAAATTTTCCGATCCTATAGTGCTTTTCGTCCATCGTTTCCACTCTCGCGTTCAAGTCTCCGACAACTAATTTGTAAGAAGATTTTTCGTTTTGCATAACTTTTCTCAACTGGTTGTGGAATGCGTCTAATTCGCTCTGATTTGCTACGCAACTTGTTGAGTAGCAATTAATTATGCTGATTTTCTTTTGACGCCGTGGTTGGAGACGGGGTATAGCTAAACGAGGAGATAGGATCTCATAAGAGTCGACGAGATGGATGACGGAGGGGTGTACGACAAAGCCGACGCCACTGACGTTTCGTGTGTTTTGGCATTGTATGTACAAAGAAAGGAACAATCTCCATAGCGTGTCATGGGCGTATTCTATAGATCCGTATTCGACGTCACGATTGGCCCGAGATTTGACCCCTCACACCGGTTATCTGACGTCACGCACCGCAGAGCGCAGTGTGAGGATGACTGAGGCCGAAGTTTTGCTGGTGTAGCTTGATTTCCTTGGATTCTTGAGAGATCCCAGCCCAGGCGTTCTCACGGTCTTCACCACAGGCAGTCACCGGCCTTTGTGGATCAGAGGGATGTGCCTTCTTGTGACTTTATCATATCAAGTCGGTGGCGCTTCTTGATAGGTTTACACTTTGCTAGGTTTTCATATGGAAATGAAAAACCTAGGAACACCTCCCAGCCACGTTGCGGCGGTAAACCATCTGGGAGGATTGATTACGTCATTAGCTCTTTTCTTAATAAATAAAAATGAATGGAATATTCTGAAGCAAAATTTGAGTATTCAGTATTGAAAAATATTTTAGTGTAAGCTTTTGTTCAGGAGATGGTCGAACAGTATTCGAATCAATGTGAATTTGCTTTTTATATGAGAGGTGTGATTGCTCGTTCTGAAGGCGAATTAGAAGAAGCATTACTGTGGTTCAACAAAGCGCTAGATATCTCAGCAAATTCTCCAGTGTGAGTTTTTGAAACTCTTACAATTATGGCCGTTGTTTTTATTTTTGCTATTTGGAACCATTTGAATGTATTAACGTTTTTTATGTATTTTGGAATTACCTTATTTGTCAGAGCAATCAAAGTACACTCAGTGAGAATCCTTTAATCACAGAATTTTTCAGAATTTCGTTCTAGTTTTAGTAGTTGTACTTTGTTGAACATACTGATTTTCGTCATGATGAATTCGCGATCGACTGTTTGTAATTCACGGTGGCTATAAATTACTATTTTCAAATATGTAGGTGTTTACGCATGTTTTTTCTTACGTCGACTGGATCGTGCTCGTCGACTCGACCTAATCTCTGTAATCGAACGAATGAGAAGTATACGGGGGACAGTTCGAACTCGTCTCCATTGAACTTTGATGTGCGTTGAAACTTAAGCGCTTGAGATAGAATACATAGTTGTCATAAATATAAGCATTGTTCTTAATTTAAATGATTATTCAAAAGAAATCTGTGGAAAAAGACTCTTGTTTTCCTCACGTAATATCAGTTCGGAAACAGATAGGGTGATGTGGACGAAGACGTTCAATTTTTAAAGTAGATAGTTGAAAATCTATATGAAAATGACATTAATAAAGCAGCAAATGAAGACAGTAATGCTTAGGATAACTTCTATGAACAAGAATTCACAGATTGAATTAAGCGATCAAATGAAATGTCTGGTTACTTGGATAGCTTGCCGTCACGAGTAGTGTAGCCCCAGCAAACATCAACTCGATCCAGTTAGTCACGACTTGTTGTCGATGGTGGTGGTTTTTTCGCGTACATGGTGACACTGACACTGGTAACAGTGATCTTGAAATCATTCACAGCTATGAATACACATTTTTAACGTTTGCCTTGAACATGCCTACCCATCTTGCAGGTGGTCGCCCAAAAAGTCGTTTGTATTTTCTCGGAAACCATTCTATAGTTGTTTGTGTCCATATGTCGCTCTCGCTTTTTATTATATGTCAATGTTCTATGGATGAGAAGATAATCGAGTTTCGCTTGAAGGATTCTGCTTAGTAGCTCCCTTATTGATGAGCAACTTTTCTTCTTCACAAACTCTAAGTTGTCATCAGATGAGTGTATTTTTACAAGAGTGCTGTGAAGCGTTTTCCGGCATCATTATGATGTAGCGATACAAGTTTTCTAAATTCAACACTTTTCTATCTGCTCATTCGCATTATTGATTTATTTTTTAGAAGCGTATTTATTTTTGGACCTTGCCTGCTTCCAAATAGCTTTAAAACGTTTCTGCTCCATTTTCATTAACTTGATGAAAAGAAATTGGTAATGCTGGTTTTTATCTTTGCCCAAAAAGTGAAAACATCTTATCAGATGAATCTAGAGGTTTCCTTTTTATTATATTATTTATTTTATTTAGTAATAAGCAAAAATAAATAATAATAAATAATAAACTAATATATACCTTGTATGTTTTAGTTCAACCTTAGCTATCCTGCACACCTTACACCTCTTTCTTATACTTCATATAGCTATACGTTATTTTTGACGTATCCAGACACATTAAAAGATTTCATTATGTTGCTCCTGATTCATTTGAGTTCAATTTTATTATGGCGCATTGTAGTTTGATGTGGTCAGTACTTCATGATGTTTTGCATCTTGCATCGCCCAACTGAGTACTTATTTATTTTCCTATATGGGTCTGCCAACAATATAGCGAATTGGAAGCAAGAAGAAATAAGGCTCTGCCGATCAAGAATCGAACTACGGGCTGATATTCTTCTTCTAAAAAGTAACGCAGTTGCAAGAGGTACCTGAGAAACAGGCTACACTCTACCTGGGTTGAGTTTCGCGCCCAGGTTTTCTAAGGTATCTATTTCTCAGGAGTCGGTTAATTGGTACAAAAATTATCCTCGGATAAGACGCGCAGAGTTGGAACAGTGCACTATATCTGTATCGATTCATCCTCACTGTTGTATAGTAATAATACAGTCTTTAAGAAGAAAATTGATGACGGCAAATTTTCACACCAGCTTGTTCTATAGGTATGTAATACTGGTTGTATATATATGAAAGGTTGTCTAGTTTTAAAGCCTAGTAACGCTATAAATTGTTGTATTATTGAACTACTACAACACAGAAGGATTAACATTGTGAATCTACACGGAAACAAATTACGTGAACGATTTTAAAACACTACCGAGGCCCTTGCTCTGCGACCACTCAATGCTTCACTCATAGTAAGTGCGTACCATTATCAGCACTCGCCCGCTAACGGGTACGATTTGGCGAGCCGATATCGGCATTACATCCAGTTAAGCTGATAACTACGGGATAACGCGAAACTTTGAAAAAAACTATGGACAATATAATATCATTACAAAATAAAATAAAATAACTATTTTAAAACACCATTGTTTCTCGTTTTTCACCAATAATACGAGGTTGGTGTTCAATATCTATTGAATAATGGCGATCTAGCTTTCCTCTGAGATTGAGTAGATTCAGACCGTTTTTACAAATGATATATTGCTCTGACATACAACGACCGTAGCATAAACGGTTGCGAATTAACTGATGTTCA
>KN716363.1:159862-171964 GCA_000816705.1 Dictyocaulus viviparus
GATAACGCGAAACTTTGTAAAAAAACTAATGGACAATATAATATCATTACAAATAAAATAAAATAACTATTTTAAAACACCATTGTTTCTCGTTTTTCTACCAATAATACGAGGTTGGTGTTCAATATCTACTGAATAATGGCGATCTAGCTTTCCTCTGAGATTGAGTAGATTCAGATTACTTCCCATAATCCTGACAAAGGGAATGTTCAAACACCCAGTCAGTCAGTTTCTTCAGATCAAAACATTTCACGTTGATATGTTGTTTTCTAGCGCAACGGAATCAACCGCTCGATGTTTTGAAATTGTAATGTCGTCATAAACATTTGTAAATATTTTTCGATTAGAATATAAATTGTACTACATGGGGCCAAGTTATCACTGCGTAATCATCTCTTTTTGTTTAATTTGTGCGTTTTCCCATTGGTATAGAACGCTACTAAAAATTTGCATGTTTATAATTTTCTTTCGTCTAGAACAATCTGACCAGGACCTCAAAACTAGTACCTTTGTACTTCTGCACCTTCTGTTTTTCTAATGGTTTTCTTTGTTTTTCCAATCAGGTGTTCCTTTTTTCGAGAAACGGGAGCTCCGAATCACAAATATATTCCTCGGAACAAGTTTCTGTATTCAACTAGGTGCACCGTACTTGAAATCATACAGCTGCAGTCTTACCGTTTTTACAAATGCTATATTTTGCTCTGACATACAATGACCGTAGCATAAACGGTTGCGAATTAACTGATGTTCAAAAACGTCTGAATATATTTCTACTATTATTATGTTGGCTCGGGTTGAAGAAGTATGGTGGAAGAGCAGATGTGTGATGTGGTCCAACAATAGAGTGTTGCACAATAACTCCAACAATAAGTAGGAGAACAAGAAACAGATGAGAAGGAGAGAAGTAAAGTTCCTTTCACTTGGTTCGTTACCAGCGTGCTTTTTATTTTTTCTGTTTTATTCATTCGTAACCAATTTAGAGCGATTTCGGAGTCGGATAAAATTGTTATTTGGTTTATGGTTATGTAATCCCTCAAAGCTGAGTATATTGAATATGTACTGAATTTATCAGTAATTTGTTTATCTGAGCTTGATCAATAGAGATGTGAATTCATCAGAGTAAAGCATGAGAGAAAACTGATGGCTTGTTATCACTATGCCCGCTTCAGAAAGAAGCACTGATGGTGGTATCCAGTGGACATTTATTATAGTAGTATGTACAATATCACGATGTGTAATGTGTATGTTATGTATATGCTTAGGGCCTGGGTCGATTCGTAAAACACGGACCCGATATACGGGCATACGGGTGAATATATAGGTCTGGATACTTCAAACCACCAGTGGCAAATCGGCCATAGTGTGAGTTGTGTAGTCTGTCCTCATTGTCAAAACTTTGCTTTACAATTCTATACATCGACAAAAATGACAATATAAGAGTATCGAAGAATGATCTATAACATTAATCATCTTTCCTATGACAAGAGAGAGAGAGGAGTGTAATGAGGAGTGTTGTTATAGTCTTTTACTGTGATGGCGTGCTTCTTTACATTTTCGTCTTGTATACTGGTTGGTGGGTGTGGATTGATCTTTCAAATCTGAGATCGATATCTCTACCTCTATTATTCGAATTATTGTTACAAATTACTGAATTGAAAATGGCCAGTATTATTTTCCTTCTTGTCCTTCAGTGAATTGGTAGTCTTACATGTTTTTCTTCTTGTTTCTATTAGACGATTATTTGTTTCTACAAGACTAGAAAGCAAATGGAAATTATAGTTCTCACTGTATATGACTAAGTATTGAAAAGGAAAACATACTGCCATTTTGAATCTTTTTTCTAGTCGAAATTTGTTGGGATGATTTCCTCTTCGCTTCGTATGCTGGAGCATACAAAGTTATATGAAGTTGAGCGGTCCGTTCGTTGATTGGTAAGTAGGTGGTGGAAGGTGCAGTTACACGGAGGGAGGTAGAAAATCCGACATAATCCCCATATAGCACATTTTTTTGTCTCGTTCAAATGGCATGGTTGCTTCATGAATTCTTTTCCATTCTTCTTTCCAATGAGTTTTTCAGCCTGCGTAAGTTGATTTGACTTGCTTTTCTAAACTCGTCACACATTTTGATTGTCCTGTTTTTTGATAATTTTGTAGTGTAATTTTTCACCTTTAGATATATGGTTTTCTTCTTTTGTATCGGTTCTCGTGGATACAACTTTTAGGTTGTTTCAATGTTGCTTTCTTTCTTGAAATTTGTTTTATTTTAACTTTTCCTGGGTCTCTATGTAGCCCATCATACCGAAACTCTTGCGTAGGTTTGTCTGGACGCTTGTGTAGTACACACTGCTTTGAGGTCTCATCTATGCGTCTCTTTATTGTATTCTTCTTCTTTGTTCTTTCGTTTGAAGTGGCGATGCAGTCAGTAACTTCTGGCATCGTGCTCTTAGCGTGTTGCTTTTTTTGATGATTTCTGAGTGGTTTCATGGGTACTGGTGATTGTCAGTATAATATTTTTCGGTAGCTGCTTCTCTAAAGGAAGCTCTTGGGTCTGAGCCTCGGTGAATGGTGCCACTATAGAAGTGATCTTCCTGAATCTATTCAAGTCTTCTTTATCTGCTTGTTTATTAGTTTTTGATACGGATAATTTTTCTCAATCTCAAACTGTATTTCATAAGTGAAACTTTCATCTGGCTTTGATGCGTTGACTTTCCTTTGCCTGTTTTCTTGTTGTTTCTCGGAAGCTTTATTTTACTGAATTGCTTCTGTACTGGTTATGCTTCTATCCATTGTTGCGTTCTGTGCCATTAGAATTTGTATTGTATTGCAAGTTGTTCAAATTCTTTCTGATCAAGGCAAAGTTAATTGATTGTGTGTATTCTAATTTTAAGATTATTCCCACTAATTTGCTATGAATTTGTTCTGCAATGTCTATCAGATTGCATATTTTCTCTATAGTATCGTCAAGCTGTGATTGAAAATCAGGGGAGTTCTGTATTCCTGATTCCAAGCTATCTGCCGCTCTGCAGTAGTCATGAAGTGTCGTTTGGATGTCATATACTTCGAACTCAATTGCTCTCTTTATTTCCTTCATCATCACTTCTAATTCTTGTGGTTTCCATTCTATCAGCATATTGATTAAGTCTTTTTTCGATTTATGAGACATACAAGCCTATTTTCGGCTTTGCTAAGTTGAACTTTGTGTGAGGAAAGAGTAGCCTCCATTATTTAGTAATAGGGCAGGATAATAAAAAAATGAATTCAAAATACATCTCTCGGAAAGGACGTACTGACTGATGATTTGATCTTCTGATGGATCGATGAATTGACGCTTATGAACGCTTTGCGTTGAATTTCTTTTATATGTCTACCACGCGGGAGTTTCCTTTTGTTGATTTACCAATCAGGCCAATGCACCATATGTTGGCTCGGGTTCGGTAGCCGTATGGTTCATCCCAAAGTTGGGTGATTTACCTCAAACTTGGATAACAAACCTTTATTATAAAATACTAAAAGAATAGAAAATATCGTATCGATGGCGATACGAACAGAAAACGTATGTAGATGAAAGAGTCCTTTCCTGAGAGGGAGTAAGGAGAAGTATGGTGGAAGAGCAGAATTGTGATGAGGTCCAGCAATAGAGTGGAGAAATGGAAGTAAAGTCGAGTCGTAGGAGAATAAGAAGCAGAAGAGAAGGAGAGAAGAAAAGTAAAGTATGGGTGAAGGGCTAAAGCTCTTTTATATCTTTATCCTATCAGAATCTTATGAATGATATGTAGAATCATCATTATCATTATATTGAGAGGAGGTTTATTATTGGTGAATGGATGGAAAGTAGCAAGAATTGCTACAATTGTAACCAAATTGACTAACTTTGACGTTTCCAAACACCATTGAATATCTCTGCTTCCTCCATCTGATATTAAAGGTACATTAGCCATCTTTTATTTTCACCCTATTGTGGATTCAAATCGTGTATAGCTATTGGAAATATTCATTCCTTTATCAAGTTTATTGATCCCATTCTTGTAGCTTTCGCAGCACATACGCTACTTGGTGTTCAAAAAAAGTCACCTGTCATTCGGTTTTTTCTCTTCAACCTCCTATACTCGGACTATTTATTTGATAACTTGAAGCAGCTTCTATTCTAGATGTGCAGGCTAGGACTAGACTGTGTCGTGCTGACCGTTGCCTTATTGTCATTCCTCTAACTTGTGCGTAGTACTTTCCGAGCTATCTAAAAATTAAGCAAAACGGAGTCATGAGTTGTCCAATTGATATACCAAACATATTTATTGTTTCCTGTAAGAAGCTCGTGGGCTGTTTGCATTGCAGAATCATTTGATACATTTGACATTAAGGGACTCCATTACATGTGTGTTGTTTGGTTATAATTCTTTAGGTTGTCCAGGAATATATTATATTCTTTTCGGAATATTTTTTGGTTCAATTAAATTTATATCGTCGATTGGTGTGAGTATAATAAGTAGAGTAAGTAAAAGTACAATGAGTTTAGAAGTGAATAAACAAGTGAATATGCTTGATGATCTGTTTTTAGATATGAAACAACTGTTTGTTCCAAACTTATAGCCCTCACCATGTTGACACAATCTCATTTAATTTCCGGTATTCCTTAATGGATTCTTTTACCTAAAGATTTGCGTTGTACTGGACTGCCGTTTACATGTTTTTCCGTTATTTACATTTCTATCTTATAACAAATAATAATAAATTGTCCATCCCTGTCACTGGGTCATGTTCAAATTGTGTTAAAATCTATAAATCTTTTAATCTAACGTATTCCACACTTTTGCTTACGTGTAAGATTAGAGACAAATTTTTCTTATTGATAGTAACCAAAAGCCTTGAAATCTCATTAGGAGTACAAATAGTGCTTTGTGACAATTTCGACATTGTCATCTTCTGCAAAAAACGCCTACGCATTTCTCTCCAACGTGGTGTCGTGAATGAGGTAGAATGTGTTCACAGTGATTTGAGTTCATCATTCTTCACCAAGTCAGTGTTGATAGTCTTAATTTTTCTGGTACGAATTTGCTGATTCTAGAGTGTTGTTAAGCTTGGTAGGCTTTATGGTCAGCCGCAAACTTGTTAGTTCCTCTCTGTCACTATGGCATATACACCACCACGTCTCAGCGCCACAATCTTTATTCCTGCGTCGTTTTTTTCTAATTTTTTTCTTTATTTGGAGAAAGTTCTACTGTGTTTCAAAAAAATTGATTTTTATAGTTTATTTATTATGTTTTCAAACTTACTGCACAATGCTATTTTGATATCAGATGGAAAAGAATAGCAAATTGAAATTGATCCACTCCTTTAGAGCCAATCGTGTAAGTATAAGTTCTACTGAAAAGCTTTGTTCGTTTCGAAATGAAACAAAATACAAATTTCTCCTACCCTCAGTAAACCTCATTACATAATCCAATTACTTCTTATCAACGTGAAGACATTTGGTATATCGCATTTTTGAAAAATATTTCTTCTTATGCGAAAAATTGAACCAGTGTTTGTTTGATATCGTCTTCGTTTTTAAATTTTTGCCTTTCAGAAGGGGTAAGAATAAGTGAAGGTTGTAGGGTGCTAAGTGTGGGGAATATGACGGACGCAAAAGAATTTTCAAACTTAGCTCTGCAATTATTAAAAGAGTTTCGAAGCAACATGTGGCTTGCCATTATTATAATGCAGTATGATGAGCTTCTTATTGATTATCACCGGTTTCTTCTCTTGAACTACTGTCTTTGACTTATTCAAGTGCTGACAATATTTCTCCGATTTGAGCTTATGTCCGCCCCGTCGCAACACGCTATTAGTCATCCACGAGATACCACTTAGTTTATGACATATTCAACTCGTACCACTGCAAAATAAGGAATGAGGATAGAAAAGAGAGAGGTGTCAGCTAGTGTATAGGTTTGATATCAGGAAGGGCTCGATTTTTCCCAAGCAAGCAGAGATGTCCATATGGCGTATATATCATCCAAATACTTCTGACTTGATTCATTTCTACCCATCTTGCACATTTCCACACTAAACCAATGACTTCACAGTTGATACCAATGTGAACCAATTTTGTTTACTCCTTAAGTTCGCTACACGCTTATGTATACATTAAGCAATAAAAATGGAAAGAAAAACATGCACTATATAAATATCTGCTTTCGTGTGAAAAATTAACGTCGTAGGAACGAACAGCTTCCTGGTAGACCTGAGTAGAGTACAAAGATCTTCAGTCTTTTAACATTTTGGTGACATTTCATTTTGCTTGTACCAATATGAGGAAGTTAGTATTTTATCGGGCTACGTTATTAATAAACAAGCAAAAGAACAATTTACTAAGCGAAAACATTTTGCTGATACTTCTTTAGGAGTTCTCAAAAGTTGCTAGAATAAAGAAATTTCGCAGAATTATAATAAATAGATTGTCATACCATATACAGATATCTGACGAACATTGGACGAGTCCATTTCTTGCTGGGAAATCAAACATTAGCAGTGAAGTATCTCGAGAAAGCTGTCAGAGGAGACCCTTATGATTCGGTATGAAGTTTCTATTTGAACACAACATGAATTCAATGACAGCATTTTTAATATATGTTTTTCAAAATATAACAATTATTAATGCATCGCGCATTCTCTTCAGTGCTGCTTTTTCAACATCTGGCAAAGTAATGTCATTGCTTCATTCAAGGACTTATTACGAAGACGCTCTGTAACAACTTCATATCTACAATTTAAGAAAAAAGTGGCGCCCATCTTATTAAGTTTTCAACTAGATATGTCTTACTGTATTGCTCATATACTGACTGATGACCAACAGAGTCTAACGAGCGCCAATGAGTAGATTGTCCATTTCTTCCTATCGCGCACAAGATTTACCCATATATTTTTTCCACATTAGGGATTCAGTGAGCATCATAACTGCTTTTGTGAAATTAGGAAAGAATCTGACTACCGGGCTCGTGGTTTTTCTTGTAGAGCATTTGATGTCTGAAAAATCCAACCGCATATGGTTCTTGTTTATTGGTCAATGTTTATTCGCTTCATATGTACGGCCTACCAAATCTTCAATAGTCTGACGAGTACAATCTATGATCATCAATTGAACAATAGTTGACTTAGATCGTTGTGTTTTGTGTGATACGAGAAACACTTAGCATTTTGACTCCGATAGTGCAATGAATTGCAATCTTCAATAGTGCTCCTTAATCATGCTATCGTAACGTCAGGAGTTCCGACAGCTACATCAAAGTAGGAGTATTAATACTGTCATAAGAATCTGCTCTGAGGGTTTTATGGTCATTCGTTCTTTTCTCCACTACTTTTTCTATGCTTTAATATGCTACACAAGCAGCTCGTTTCCTGCTCAAATTTGGTGGTGTATCGTTCAGCGTATTGACTTCACAGTCTGAGTAAACATAGCTTGGACGTTCTAAGAGATTCTTTCCATTGCATGCAAGTGAACTGGTGCAGCAAAAAGGTATCCGTTTCCTATAGAAATCGTTTTTTGAGCTTTGGTTGAAATCCGTATTCTCAACAAGCATTGCAGAAGTCGGTCATTGTTTGTTTTGGATGATTATTATTTGGCGTTATAAACACAATATCATAAGCGACGTGATGATAGTGATGTTATCGGTCGCCGATTATCACTCTCGCATCGTTTCTCTTCAATTTTTTAATGCTGTTTTCAATAATGACTTTTAATTTGGGAAATCATGACTAACATCTATAGTGGAAAGCGCTTGCCCAGCTTATAGTTCCATGACTGCTTCTGTTTTAACAAAAACAAGAAGATTGAGCGATAATTGCAATACATCAGCGTTCCCAGAGTTTGTGCAACAGCGTGATTCGGCTAGTTTCCGATTGTCTTGGGACTCTGCATTCGTACAGAGAGTATTCGACGAATGTAGTAGTTAGAGCTGTAGCACTGTGTTCAACCAACGTAGCAGTGAAAACTTAGTCATAGTCTGCAGATGTTGTGTTTTATTCTTATCTGGTCCTATACGATATTTACGGTGGAAATACCATATCAGCTTTCAAAATTAGAATTCTAACACGATGTGTAAATGGTTTTCTATATAGCCGTTTTGGAAACAGTAGTCCTTCCTTCATGGAAACCGAGAGCAGCCGTCCCGGTCATCGTAAATGGTGAATCTTTAACAGCTCTAGTGAGTATTTTTACGTTTGACTGCCTCATTGATCACTCTTCTCTCTAAAAGTTTTCCATCGCTTTTTCGCAATTATTCTCACATTTGGATATAAATATTAACATTTTATTCCAATAGGCTTCTATGCAGATTACAGTCCATTTAATTTTTTGGATGTTCTTTCATTGACTTTTCTGTGCTTTTGTAAAGCTCTCGCAATCCACATGGCTAGTGGCTCAGTGGTGGAGGTGCCGCAGTGACACGCCGGCCCGAATCAGTTCGCGGCCGCCCCCGAGGCCTACCAAGACCGCCATCCCTCCGGGGTCGGTAAATTGGTACCACAGAAATCTGGGTAAGATAAACTGACACTGACTTGGTGAAGGTTGGTCAACTCAAGTCATTGTATAGACCAGGCACGCATTCAACCACCTCCACGATATCACGTTGAACATGAATGCGTTGGCGCATCCCGCCTAAGGGATTGATCAACGCCAACAATTATCTTATCTTATTATCTTAAGTTAGATTACGGTACACTGACGTAATGTGTAAAATAAAATTGTGCATGTGATGTTCCATTTGTGTAGGTGGCAGAATTTCTTATAAAAAAATTCTTAATTCGTTGATTCAAAGTGCAATCAGTAAAGAAACTTTTTGTTCTGGAAAAGATCGGTAGAAAAGATGAGGATTGTGGCAAGGTAGAGAAGATAAAGAAGATAAAACATTGCTAGCAACAATATCTCCATCTGTTCGCATTGAATCATACACAAATCCTTTTTTAAGTTGGTGATTACATCCTATCAAAGCAAACTAAAAAGAGCTAATCCATCTTGTTAGACTTATTTCTTATAATCTTACTCTCTGGATAGACTCGCTCTAAACTACTTTATAGAAAGCGTGCTACTGGCTTGCTCGAGCAATTTATCACCTAGAAACTGATTTGTACAACACTTGCGAAAAAGCCCGTGATGTGCTGCTACAGGTAAGATAAACACATTGTTTCAAGCCGTTTTCCATCATTATATGTCATGATGTAAAAAACCACGTACATTTTTCTATTACTTTTCTATATTCGTTAAAAATTACTTTTCTGTTGTTATGGTAGGCACTCGTTTGATTTGGGCCACTCTTTTTCGTAGTGTCTCTATCAATGTTTTGAGAATACGGTCGTTGAGAAGGGTTTATCATAGTAACTGACCATTCGGAGGAGTACTACGACAATTTCACTTTATTCTTGAAAAAAACATGGTGTCCAATCTTACTAAATACAAAATGAGGAACTTTTATCATGGATAATTTTATCTAGAAGAATGTGGAAAAGCAAACTCGTAGTGAGTGACAAAATGCGATGCTGTGGCTAAGGAAATGTATCACAATGAATGCGTTCAAACAGTGATTAGATTATTAGTTTCAAACATGCAATTCATATCATTGCAATCACTTGTTGCAGAGAATGTACATGAATTACAAGCTCGTGCACTCCTATATTTCAAAGGAATATTTTACTGAACCTCCTCGATAAGTCACACAAGCACCCATGTCTACTTGAATTAGGTTTAATCACTTGACGAAAAACATTGCTCTGTCTTTTCTGTGGTTATGAAATTGTTAGATTTTTTCAACTTGCTTGAGGAGTTCTTTCCAAGTTTTTCTCGATATTGCACTGTATGCTATGTGTCACGTTAACTTTGAGCATTGTGGATTCCTGTCGATCATCGAAACAGTCGATCGACATTAGTAATACATACATTTTTCCCTAATGCGTACAACGGTAATCCTATATATTTTCATCGATCTAGAGATTTGCTCAGCATTATAAGCTTCTTCTTTAATTGTGAAAAGGTCTGACCATCTTCTATGCTGGCTCCAGCAGTGCGTTTGATGTCTAGTACGACCTAATCACTTGCATTTTATGTTCACCGATTCGATCATCATTCATACGGATCATATGCTGGCTCATTAAATCTTCGATATGACGGCGTGTACGGTTGAGTCTCTAGTATTTGGTATACTATATACTATATTAGTTGCTGATGTACGTCCAAACTTCAGATTTTCTCTTCCACTTGCGTACTATTAGAAACGCTTAACATCACTCTTTCGATAGAGCGACTGCGCTTATTGACCTTTCATCTTGTTTCCTTCATGTGCAAGTTTTCAAGGCATACAAATTCGAATTTGATAGGAACTACGGTATCGAAAAGATGGGTTCGTAATTCAATTCTAGTGAAATGGTACACAGATAGTATCCATACTTCTGTTAAGGCATCTTTCGGGAAACAGTTTTCCACTGTCACAAGGAAGGCATGACGTGCTCTTATTTTGGCCAGTCCAATGACGTTCTGCATCATTTTCCCATTTCCTAAGCTTTCACTAAGTTTGGGTTGCCTTAATATGTTCATATTTAGGTATCCTAATTTGGCTCTGAGTTTTTAACAAACCTTCCGTTCTCATCCTGATCAGTATTGCGGTATCGACACTCTATTTGGGTTGGGCGAATAAAGCTCTTTGCTTTTACTGCTGCTCATTAGTACTCAAGACTACTTGACAGAGCTTTTTCAGGATACTAAATATTGTTGCTTATTATCAGTTGGCTGATCTTTACTCGCACACATTCACGAATGAACTGCATGCATATAGATGGTATGAGCGGTCCGAAACAGCATAGTTATTGATTCCATCATCTGAATCCACCCGCGCCTCATGGCAAATATAAGGTCACTGTTCATTCTCGATTTACCTCCTACCCGCCTCCTTGGGATCTGCACGTGGCCTCACGTCTAGCTGGCTTGAGATTTCTCAAAAAGGAAGACCATGTATTTATTACAATAACGAACTATTATATAGACGGATAGGGATAGAGATCAAGATGATTTGCAAAGCGAATATTTTAAGAGAGCGATACTTTTCTACTTCTTCACTAATACGTTAACGTACAAAACGGTTTTCTGAATGTGATTCTCTATATATAATCTTTATTATCTCCAAACAAGAGTTGTCTTGTCGTCGCTCTGATACTATCTTCACGCGCTGAAGTAGCAACATTCTCTTAACGATTTCGTTTCAACACTTTTTGAATTATAAATGATTTATGTTTTGCTATAACGCGTCTGAATATACATTTAGAGGACAGCTTGCCGATTGAATAGTAGAGCTTCACCAGAAAAAGCTTGTGCAAAGGAAAAATCACACATTGACAGCAATAGAATTCGTTTTAAAGTCAGTTAGAAATATAGCTACATAAGTTTTTGGATTTACATCAGCAGTTGTTCGACAGAAAGAAAGAAGAAATGAGAAGTAAACTTGACCTGAAACCACTAAATTTCTTCTTTCATAGGCTCCATCGTTACAAAAATCCGCTGAACTAATCATATTTCTCGCAAAACTTATGGCAGAATTGGGTGATACAACATCTGCAATTCAAGCTTACGAGCGAGCACTGCAGGTGAACAATTGCAATATAATTGTGAAAAAGTTTTTTTAAGCATGTAAACTATTTCATATTCCAGCTTGAGCCTGAAAATTTAGACGTGATGTTCAAAATAGGTATGCTGTACTTACGAAGCAACAGCGAAGATCCAGCATTTGCAATGCTCGGAAAAGCGCTTAGTTACGATGCCACCCACCAACAGGTATCGGCACTTTGGATTTTTGCTTCGATCACTTCGGTCAATGATTGCAGTATTATTTCTATACTCGTCTTTTTTCTAGAACCGATAATACAAAACCACTAAATATTTCATTTGCGAAGCTTAGATTTACACTCAGTAACGAGACTAAGACTAAACTAAGGGAGACGTTCACGACATTGGCAACTATAGCCCAATCTGCTTGTTGTCAGTCGTCTATAAACTTTTTACACGAGTCATTCTTAACAGGATTGGAAGAAGGCAAGATGAAAAACAACCACATGAGCAAGCAGGGTTTCGAAAAGGGTTTGGCAC
>KN716364.1:27146-56418 GCA_000816705.1 Dictyocaulus viviparus
TTTTCTTATGTCAGAAAAAGTAGAGGTTAAGCTTTTTCGACCTCACTTTTTAGATTCATTCCATCCTGAGGAGCGTATAGTGGTGTGATAAAAGAATCGATAACGATGTACTTAGGATCAGTCGAAAATTCATAGCAAATATACGGTTTGCACTCCTTCGATGTTAATGGATCGCTACAAGGACGATCTAGAAGGATAAAAATACAGATCTTTCTAAGTATTGTCACAGCAAGTGATTGTAGAGATCAGAGAATCCGTTCATTCACATTCACTGATCAGAACTAACAGACTGGAATGTACATCAATTCATCAACACTTCGCTAACATATACATTATTTTTATATATAATAAAAAATTAGTTAGTTGTTTTCTGTGATAACAACTTTTAAAAGAATACTAATTCGATTGGCATATACAATTTGTTTGTACTCAGGATCCGATGTTCGTCATTGAAGCTGAACTGACGCGAATGAAGAACGAAACTATCAACGTGAATCGTTCTAAAGAAGGAGTCACGTCGAAACAATCGAAAGCTAAAAGAAACAAGAAAAAGGTTCTAGAAAAATTCATAGAATCATCGTTGAAGAAAAACCATATAAAACATACGCATTCTTATTCACCTATTTTTTATTCTATCGTTTTTTAAGCAATACAAAAAAATTTTTTTCTAGTATGTCGTATCCGATGCAGATCCGCTATCAACAGTGTCGATGCTTCATAAAGGTGGTCGGTTATTCGAACGACGAGTCACCGAAATCGGCGGCAAAATGGTACATTTAGTCCTGCACTTTTACGGCCGTATGAATACCTCTCGATTCTCGAACGTCTCTACTCGTTCATTTTTGTAAACTGATGTATATTTCAATTGAAATAATTGAATACTATGTAGGTGACGGTGGAGATGGGCAACAAACATCTGCATGGTATAGACCTCATTGTACGGCCAGGTTCTGTCGTACACGGAACACTCCCATACAGTGAGGAAGAAGCAAGCCTAAAAAAAGCCAAAATTGATAAACGTGAGTTAAACGTCAACATACACTTAATACCCATCAAATGTTTCAATGTTTTAATTTGCATAAATTTCACTCAATCATCGGATACATAAATGAACAGTTCAGCGATAAGTCTGAGCAAATATATGTAATGTGTTTGTACGTTATTAAATCCATTTGTAATTGTTTTTTGAATGGACTGTAATTGTCACTTCAAAACTTACTCACTTGACCTCACTTCAGTAATGACTCCGGTCTTTTTAGTTGATCTATTTTGCAGCTTTTCTATTTCATTTATTCAAAAATAGAAATTATCATATCGTACCGTCTTCGAAAGTGATTACTGATTAATACTGATACCTGATGCTTGTATTGTTCCTTCAGGCTCTAACACTATGTTTCGACATAAAGATGGAAATCCGTTGAGCGTTATGGCTTATCGTCAACATTCACCAGATATCTCCATCATTTCAAAGAAGTCTGTCGCTAAAAAGCCTCGTAAAATTGGTGACAGTATTGTTGTGCAATCACGGAAACACAATTGGTCATGGGAAACCGAGGTGATATCATATGGAGAAATCAAAATCACGTCGTTTTCGATCATGTGAAGACCGAAAATAATCGTCAATCAAGTCGAATTAGTTATGTAGTGGTGATGAAAGATAATTAGATGTGAAACTACTTTATCTTCCGTTCATACGTAATAGTGAGGTCGTTGATGTTCTTCTTTACACGAAGAACTCCCGATAACGCTCTTAAGTTGAATAGAGGTTCTAGTTTTCCTACATGCAATGTTTTATAATGTAAACAGTGTAAGCTTACCTTTTCTTTCTAAGCAACCTATTTCTCATAGCATTCATTTGAATAAATTAAACATCTGATCACTAAGCCATCTGAGCAAATCTTAAAGCATATTATTTTTACCTCTATCGCTTGAACTAATAAGAAAAATACTGACGTATAAGCAATCACTTTTGTGGTTAAAATTCTGCATTGATTCATATTTGGTTCAATTCACTGACATACACCTTTCTGTAGGCCGATGACGTCAAGTTCGTAAGTACGTAATTCTGAAAGACATACAAATGATAACAATAGAATTGATTTTTTGAAATATATTTTAGACGGATGGTATTGACAACTAACTTTAATGCTAAATTTATTCTTACAAATAATTCAAGATGAACACCAACGACGATGAGCAGTGCTTTGCCGTACATGCAAACACAGCGCTGTCCAGTGCAGCACCTACACAACTGAAAACTACAAACACCGCCATCGAATGTCTGACCACATGCGCACGGTAATTTAGTAATATCATCCAACATTTTTTCTCTTCTTGTATTTATTTTAATTTGAAATTTGGTTGTTTATTTGTATACAGGTGTTTTATTTATAAACAATTAGACATCAAAACAACTATTTGCATTTTGAAGAAATTGGGTAACATTCATGTGTGTGATAGTGGTGTGCATGTGATACGACACTTCAATACAAACAGTTTCAATTATTGTACCGTTGTCAGGAGTACAGCATAATGTTAGAGATACTACATCATCATATGGGCTCAGTTGATTGCTAGCGATACAACCTGAAGAAGTAGTAGAACCATATCAATACATTACCGTATACCTCTTTATTGTTAGTACGTCATTGTATAGGCATGATCCATCACGAACTATGTGGTTCATTTCGTAAGCAACTTTTTAGTGAAATCGATTGATGGAAAACTATGAAATTATCGTTTGGAATAGTTTGCTCCTCATATAATTGAAAGCTTATCACTTCAATGATGTAGACCATTTTCTAACAATTATACTATGCAATCAATTTCTTCCAGAAACTCACGATGCTATTCGGTGAACTTCTACGAGTCAACGCTGATGTGCGAAATTTTCATCGAATTCGATTATTCTACAGCTGAATTGGTGAATCGACATGGCTGTACTTTTTATAAACGAAAACAAATGGATACGTTACGTTGCATGCGTAGTGAGTTCTATAATTGTTGTATTTCTTCATCGAATGCACTTCATCGAATAGTTCATAGTCCAGTCGTCGGCCAAGTTGGTGATACAAAACATTGAGGTACAATAATGTTTCTGTACCAATATGATGACTGCTTGAAGAAGCATTGTCAGAATTTCTTAATAATCATCACTACAATTCCGATGGAATCGTAATTGTTAGTTAGCGATCTATTCACCGAACAATTTTCAACAATTATTTCGTCAGATGCTCAACATAATGCCTTCCTTTACAATCCTCATGGAAAGAACACAATTAGTAAAATCTCAACAAGCACTAAGCTTGTATCTTAGCTATCTTATCAACACTCGTCCCTCAACGGGTTCAGTGTGGTGAGTCGATATCGGCATTACATTCAGTTAAGCTGATAGTGACGGAATAACTCGATATAGAGATATACTACTCATAGTATTTTTATCGCAAAACTTGAAATCTCATGAGGGACTCGAACCCGCACTCACAGATCTCCGGTTCCGATCTCATTACCGAGACTCTTACAATCACTCAATGCTTTGAGGCTACCCCAAGGCAGTCGAGAACCTAATTTGCGAGTGCGCATCACTGCGACACCATCGTTCCGACATGTGCACTTATTATAAAATCATAAAGGGAAATTAATGCAGTTGAAAAAAAACATTCAAAATGTTACAGACACGTAATTGTAGCACTCAAAAGAATAAATCTCTAATCTCAAACCTATACCTCAAAGAATTTTGAAGAAAATTTGAATATCTTATATAGAACTAGGAAGAGGTAGCCAATTTCCTTATGTATGGTATATACATTACCTCAAATAATAAATAAATAATGGTATGCTGAGGAGGTATGAAGCGGCATATATCTATAACCATATGCTAATATTAGAAAAATTTTAAGCCATTACATTAGCAAAATTTCAACGTTTTTTTTTCTAAATAACACTGCAAATATCATCATGTTTTTCATAGAGGAGTATTATGTGCATTGATGAAAATATTGATCGTTTGAGGAAGTTGTTGGATATATCATGATGTGATATGTATGTAACCTCCATTAACCTCCTTAACAGACGTATTGCGTTCAAACCAGAGACAATTCGGATTCATCTCAAATTCAACATCAAGAGATCCGAAAATGGCAATGCTTAAAATACAATCAGCATCTTATCGTCTTCTTTCCTCACGAGGTTAGTGAATCTCTGAAATATCTTCACTACTAGTATAAACGGAAACGTTTCAGCCGAATGTCCAAAAGGTTTGGGTGTTCTGTTTGTACGTTCATCTGGTGCACGAGACGAAAAAGGCACCAAGTTAGACGTAGTGTACAATATTAGTGAAGACGATTGTATATTTTCATGCTTAACAAACAAGGTGATGACGTAATTATTTCAAATACAAAATTTTTTTAAAATTTCATTTTGTAGACATATAACTTTTTGATTTTCAGGCTATCGATGAGCATCCGATGCAATGTGCATCAGTTGAATACGAATCGAATTCACAACGATGCACAATATCGTCCAAGCCTAGAACAAATGCACTATCAGTACATAAATGCACAACGTTTTATGAGAAAATATGCCTTTCACGTAAGCATAGTATAGAATTTCCTAGAAAATCCACAACACTGCACTAATACATATTTCGTCGTGAAGTCTCTATAGAAAAGATATAGATTGATTACAAATAAAAAAGTAGGGTATTACAGTATGCCGACATCAACTGTCAGATCCTCCAATAATTTATTTCGCACTATGATCTACTTTTTTGTTCAAAAATAGACTTTTTTCTAAAAAGCTGGATGCTCCGCGGATTAACTGAGAATCGAAATAGAACAGCGCCAGTGACGCTTAATTATGCTTTACAAATATAAGCTGGAGATGAGTGTAAGAAATGCAGCTGTGAATATTAACATAGCGATTTTGACAAGCACTACTACCAACCAGACTGTAGACCACTGATTCGCGTGCATCAACGAAGGCGGCATGAGCTCCGAAAGTCCACAACACATAGACTGAGCATTTATCTTAGAAGAAGGCGCTCTTCGTTACAACATGAGGTACATTCAAATGTACCTAGCACCTACTTCGAGCAGATACGTGTGTGGGGGTCGTATCACCATCCCTCGCCGTTTGAATAAAAAAATTTACCGCGAAGCGTGGAAGAAGAAAACCGCTGGAAATCTTATGTGCAAACCGGATCTGTGGCTGGTGTGGCCATGATTATCTGGCTGCGCTTCTTGATGCAACTACCGTGGTAAAATTTTCTCAATTCAGTCATTGCCAGAGATCAGTCTTGGATCTACTATTAGAACAACACGCGCCACACGTGCCTCAAACACCACTAATTACCATATGCGAATAACAGCCAGATCAACCGCAGCTTAAGCTCCGTGCTTAGATCATTATGTTTTTCGCTGTTTAGGAGTGGTTACACATGCTGTTTTAAAAACTGTTCATCAACAGTCAAGCGATCAATGCGGTCCCTGACTGAGAAGAACCGTAGACGTCGGTTACACCAGTGCAAAAGAAACTCCCGAAACGATTAAATTTGTGTTTCTGAACCATAGCGTTAAAATTCAAGCTTTCACGAACTCGACAAAATTTGGAGAAGATGGACCACGGTACAAAATTTGTTGTATAGCTTTGATATTGCTACATCGAAATGTTGTTTTGTGAGCGGCATCTGCGAGAAGAAAGATTTGATGACTGCGATGATCTCCAAAAAAATCTCACTAACTTATTCGATCTTCAACCTCATCATTTTTCTGCGAATCGTTATTTTTGATTGATTCTTTTCGTTTTTTTTTCAGACGTCATTCTATCTATGTCTAGCAAATGGTTTCATTGGTCGTGATAGTGATCAATACTATTGATTGATTTCTTAAATATAACAAGAGAATTAAGTGAAGTATCGATATAAGAATGCAAGTATAGGATAGACTCAACTAATCGATAAATGTTAATATTGCTTACTATTATTCCTTTCCAAGAATACGTTTAGCAGTATTCCAGAAACTGTCTCAAATCAATGTTCTGGAGCTACTTTGGAGAGGATAACAAGTATGGTCATAATGGGCTTTGTACGTGATACTGCTACCACCATCGGTATCGACAAGTGTATTGAACGTTGCGTTATGGCACAACAATTACAAGGATTCAAATGTTTATCTATTATGTATTACCATGACGTAAGTATGATATTTTCAATACATCACCAGTAGTATGACCGTATTCATCCTTAAAAGTTATTACTATTTTGTGAATACGATAGTTTAAATGATCGTAGTAGTGTACGACTGAGTGATAAGAGTCTTAATCTAATTAACTAACATCATAAGTTAAGATATGATAGTAATCATTGTTGAGGGATGCGTCTACTGCGTTCGTGTTCAACGTGATATCGTGAATATGATTGAATTTGACTCTTTTCTATACAAATGACTTGGGTTAACCACTATTTACCAAGCCAGTGTGATGTTTATCTAAGTCGGATTTCTTTGGTATTAATTTAGCAGTAGTATGTAAACATATTTACTAACTACAAAGGTCGGCGGGTTTGGTAGAGCTGTCTGTATGCGGCCGAGAGCCTGTGTACTTGTCTGCGTACCGCTGTTTGTATTCATCAACCACGCTCTATAGGCCCTTCTTAACGATAATGTATGAATTATAAGTCCTTATTTGAATAATCTACATTCTAGAAGATATTGTGATGAAAACAACATAGCAATGTTGACACAGAGAACTGATTTTGACGTTAGAATTCACGTTGAAGAAAATATTACATTTTATAAACAATGATGTCACAACAGTAGAAAATACTTTAGGAAACATTACCGAACTGTATAATGAATGAAGCAAGTTCACGTACAAATCCTGAATCTACATATGTTGAACCATCGTCGAATGTCGACTACATAAGCTTGGACGATTGTTACGGCTTACCAGAAACAATGAATATTCGAAAGGTGATTTCGTTGAGCATTTTAGCTTTTGAAAGTCTAGGTAAGCAGCGTATTACAAGTCTTCATAGTAGTTCAATTGAGGATCAGTATGATATTATCAATGAACTCGCATAAATTTAGGATCACTTTATCTGATTCGCATTGACGATTATTTGTGTACATCTTAAGTATATATTAACAATAATGTTCAATTCTAAAGAAGCAAATAGTTATCTAAACGGGCAGTATAATATCAGTATGACGTAGGAAATTTGGGAACCATTATATACTGAAGAAATAGCTGTAAGATCAAAATATCAACTCCTCAGATTGATTAAAATATCAACTCAACTCCTCAGATTGATTATAGCACGAAAAACTTTTCAAATCATAAACAAATCGGATTTGTTCTGAACGAACGGTGAAGATTATCACAACTATTTTTTAGTACATTGATTGAATAACAAATTAGCAATACCATACATCACCTATTCTAATTTGATAGCACGAAAAGCAAAAGTAAACAATCAAATATAATCAACAAAACTTTTGAGGATGAGGATGAACAGCGAAGAAAGCGGCGATGATTCTCACGTATTCATAAACGGATGCAATGAAAATTAGACGCATAAATACGATGTTTGTGAATTTCATTATGTTTTCTCACTACTGAAAACGGTTCTATGTTCTCTTTGAACGTGTTGTGTATGTGTGTTTAATTCTGATTATCAGCTTAAAAGGCTAGCAATAATTAACTGATACAGATTTTCTAGTGACAAATTGGCATCTTACATAATAATATCTTTAAAAAATATTCTCGTATTAACGTAATGTTCAAAAATCATCCTACATATTGACTGGTCTTGTCATGTCAACACCAACATACAAGGCTTGCTTCTACGACTCTACGAGGTTGCTCATTTCTATAGGTATTCTGCATCGTGTATGTATATGCAACATATGATTTACCGTTCTGATCAATTCGTTGTGAGACGCTTATTCATTGTGATATCATACTGATGACTTTATGATGAAACAAACGCTGATTACTTACTTTACTATATTTCTGTTACAATGACTTTTTATTTCTGTCACAATGATCATACAATGACACCGACGCGTTTCTGCGTGCCAAGTTTTTCGATTAATCTAGGTAATCCAGGTAATGTATCATTTGTAGCCCATACCTCAGAGTCCTATTGATATTTATGCGTTATTTATGTTGATCATTATTTTACAGTCCTTCGACAGGTTGCATGATTGCACTTATCGTCAGCTTATATATATATATATATATATATGTAACCTCACGACCTTATGATTGCCTCGAGATTATACTGGTCTTTTTTGACTTCTTCAATGGGTTGGCCCTCATCCACTTTGCTATATTTTGCTTAAAACTTACGTCTTTAAAGTACGGAACATCTTTTCATGGAACCTTCGACAAAGTATTGCGTACCAATATGTCTTCCCCTTCTTTATTGCAATCTTCTGCAAACTCTATTAAATTGTGGATGTGTCAATATGCTAGCAATAAACTGCTGCTTATTCGACAATCTATTTGAAGAAACATACGTGCTATAATCAGTGTACGATCCAGCGCATAATCAAAACCAAAATGAATCAATGAGTTTCAGATACCGAGTATTCGACGCAAACCATAGTCTTCGCACGCTTCTTCCAAAGTCTTCTTAAACGTTGTCGTCAAAATTCTGAGAGAATGAACTAGAACTCCATCGCCTCAAGGCAATACTGCTGTCAATTTCGGGTACTTACTTACTTAATGCATAATAATGATATGACATGTCTTATTCTTTAATGAAAACACTTTTATGATCGTAATAGAAACGACACTGACAAAAATTTACAATATTTATACTTTCTGTATAAATCACATACGATCGCAAATTATAAGTTTAATTGTATAACGTAAACTATAGACTGTGAGACTCATATATTCACAAGAACGTATGCGAATTGGATAGGAAACACAGGTCTGACCAAGCATGGAAGTGCTGACAAACGCATTTCACGTGGGACGAGACGGTGAGAGAAATCAATAGAGATCAGAACACCACCTACTCAATTCGACAAAAATAAATTACTATTACCTTAATACACAAAGGCATCCCTATTAGTGCGCGAGCAAAAAAAAAACGCTCACTTGTGGTCCAAATGTAAAAAAGCTATTTTAAACACATTACATGAATTTCGCTAGACACTGTAAATACGGGAAATATATATATGACAATGCGACTAATGGCTTGTGGTAATAAATTTGTAAAGAACTATAAAATGTCTGAGTACCCAAATTGACCAGGATGCTCCACATCGCTTGAAACGACATGAAACGCAAAATCAACCGATGGTTAAAACAACAACATGAACAACATGTGCACATATAAAATAACGAAAACAATGGAGTGAACTGTGACTAGTAAACCCTTATATCGCGAGAGCCAGAATGAATAAAACAAGTAGCACCTTATCAATAATATACAAGATACAATAAATTATTTTCGCACCAAAAGACTGGAGCGAATTCGGAGCACATAAGGATTGAGCAGCAACGGACCGGCCGTAATGAGGATGAGAAGGGCAGATGACGAAAGGAAGAACAGGTAAATAGCTGCGGATGGAAGACACCGAGATAGTAAGAGCAAGTGCAATTTCATTGCTTAGGCTACAAAATATTAAATTATTATGAAATAGTTTTCAAATTGTGTAAATGCAAAAATGCAATTAAATAAAAAATTACGATTATAAAATAATTTGTTTTCTAATAGGTAAGATACACAATTTGAAAGAACTAACCTCTGGTGTAAATTTGTAACTACTAATTCTCTACCTTGTGTTGAACACAACACAAAACTACTACTATCAAACAACTGAATTCCACGCTCTTCATACGTTAATTATTATAAATACTATAAAAATAAACTAATAAACAATAGTAACAAATAGACAAATACTATTATGAATACTACCTGAGCTTGTTGTTGTTTTATTAGTTGTTGCTGGCGTGCCATAGTTGCTTGGAAATTAGACGCAGCAGCTTGAACATGACTCGCTGCCACTCCTGTTCCGCGCCTTCGTGAGCCTAAAGCTGATTATAAAGTGAGACAATCGAAAATAGAAATAATGATGGGTACAACGACATCTAAAATGCGAAACAGTGCCTCATATATCAATCAGATCTTTCACCGTAGTACATGTTAAAGAGAAAGGCATGACTTCGCATGAAACTATTAACGGAAATCTTTATTATGTAAAGAAGTGAAGTCCAGAAACTCAACATACCATCGACGATGAAGGGCTCTTCATCATCTCGTGGACTAGCCTCTTTGCTCAAATCAGTTTTCCGACGATTTTTCCGTGGTATTTTAGCCTGAAATAATTTTCACTTTTAAGCTAGTACTTGATAAAGCGTACAATAATTACACTATAATTCTATTGTCACGACAAAACTTAGTTTTTTTTTCGTCATGATTATCAACTTTGATTTCGCATAAGCTCTTTTTCTAGGTATACAAAAACATTATTTGATAATATACAACACACATAAAAAGCAAGTGACAAATGCATTAATTTGCCATGCGTACTAAAGTATGTCGCTCTGTATTAATTAGATATAAGTTTACGTCCACGTTAGTGAATCTAACGATGCAGAAAACTCATAACTTATAGGAGAAGTTATAGGCAAAATTTAAACCTAATTTATAGCATTTGAGACAAAATATATTTCCGTAAAAAAAACTCAAAACAAAAGCAAAAGTGGCAAATTATTTTTAAAAGTATTCGTAAGACCATAACACTATTGAATGGTGCTCTAATGACCTAGGATATTGAAGTGATAACCATGAGCTCAGAAGGAAACGAGCAGCTTAGGGAAAATACGATAGTACCGGAGATGTATTGAAGAAGACAAAGAATACAAAGTTCCGAACCACCTTTTTAACACCACAATTCTTACTGCCTTTAAGGGTGTATCTGAATCCTGGACTTTGCGAAAGCGAGATGAAAGATCAATAGGTATATTTTAATGCGTCATCGAAAGTGTATCGCTAGACGTTTTCCGCACCGCATGAATGAAAAAGAAAACCAAAGTTGCTACCTATGTTAGCTACCAAACCTTAGAAAGGAAGGCATAAACGAACTACACGCCAAACTACCAAAACTCAGGTGGATCTGGTAGGTGGTGCCTATGAAAGATTATATATTGACATGTGCTGAAAACAACTCGATTCCACTGAACAACAAACGCATCAAAGAAATAAGCTAGTTCAAACATCCTCATAAAATTATTGTTGAAGCTTATGATGCAAGCGATTCCTTGCAGCAAAAAAAAACACAAGACTACATTTTACGCAATAAGACGACTAGGATATTTTTTGCTGCCCTAGCAATTCTGTCGACAAACCATGGAAATCCAAAAGACACATCTGAAAGAGCACACCAAAACATTCGCCGCTCTGAGAAGAGAACACAAAATCACGTCGAGTACAACATAAAATGAAAGATGAAATATAAACACAGTGCATTTTGGTAGCAAAACTCAGTTTTATGTGCTGTCAATGACACGGCATTACCTACGTTGAAATTTTAAAAAAGGTTAAAAAAAAAGCAGTGCAATTCCACTGGATTATGGAAGACTGTTTCATGTCATAATATTGTCAAGTTTGACTGAAGACCTAATATCTATCAAAAATAGGATCATTTAGCAATACGCTTTACCATTATCCTATAAACAAAAAGCAAAATTTTAACCAGTTATACACAAATGAAGGAACGATTCTAAAAAAGTAATAGTAGCACTAATGTTGGTTAAAAGCTTACTTTTTGCTCAGCAGCTGCTTTCTGGCTTTCACCTTGTGCCACAACCTAAAATATGAATTCTTTTTTAACTGTGTTGCCTGACAGCAACAAAATCATAACGAGTGCTAAGATATGATTCATACACTAATCGAACCTTTTTAACAAGCTCAGCTATTCTTTCGTCTTCGGCAGAGTCAGGTGGTTGTATCTGGGGGTATGGACGACGTGCTCCGTTTGGAACTCCTGCCTAAAATTTGAAACGTCAGTGAATAGTAGTAGTCCTCATATCGAAAAAATAAAATTGAGTAATGGCTAAACTCTTGCCTGATCGTGACCATTAACAACTCTTCCTGGACCATTTTCACCGATTTTTGCGGCTGCAGTACGCCCGTGGAAAATCTGCGCTCGAGCATTATGTTCAAGCGAAAGGTTACCTAAATTTAACTATCAGATTAGAGAAGTAAAGGAAATCATTGGTACGGAAAAAACACTTTACTGTACTTTATATGCCGACCACACTACATATTTGAGCTAAACATACTGGACATGGTTAACCAAGCTGTGAAAATCGTTCACTTGTCCCACATTTTAAAAACGTCCAGTTCAAAAATGAACCAACCCACAATTACAACTATTTTGTAATAAACGCTATTGCTATTTTCCGATGAGGAACATGAGTATAAGCTACTATAATTTGATACACCCAAGAAGACGGATGTTATAAATGAAATCATTACTCTTAGTCAAGTAATTTCAAACAGCAGGAAAAGCCGATCCTAATTTATTGAAATAAACAATCAAAAAAAAAACTGTAAGAGCATAGCATTAGCACTTTCAGAATTGGCAAGAGATATGGTTACCTGAAGTTGGAGATGAAGCCATCGGACTCATTATTTGAGCCTGCGTTGACATTTGTGGTGAAGTCAATATGTGATGTGCACCACCAATTGTATAACGCTGGTCTAAAAATCATTACAACAGTGCAGTGAGAACAAAAGAATTATAAAGTTCAAAAAATACACGAATATCCATGATCAATCAATAATAATGAAAGAATTTTTCTCACTTAATTCACATCATTTGGATCCCCATACCCGTGGGTATATCCGAGGGGTCGAAAGAACCTATCAAGGGGTTTCATTATCCTTCCTACAAATGACATTGCTTAGATAACAAGGTGAAACAGCAAAAACGCAGCTTTTATAATTGATAGAAAATTGATAAATTGAGCGGGTTGCACTATAAAAACCGTGTACTCAGCCCAAAAAAGAAAAAAGATATGAAGCAGTTGGAAAATTTAAAGTGAGTAGGAACATTGTTGTGCGTTCCGAAACACAAAATAGGTTATATAATAAATAAAACACAAATCTGAAGTGTAGAATATGCTGACACATGAAATGAGAATCCAAATATATGACGAAGCAAAATTGATAAAATTGGAGCATTTGTTACGTGAAAGTGCCAATGAGAAGAAATACGAGGTATGAAACAAAACTTTCTAATCCAGGGAAATTCTTCGAAGATTGCTTACCAGTTATTAAATGCTGTTGTTGTCCTGCAACAGCAACAATATTTGCAGCCATCTGCGCATTGCTTGGTCGACGTTTTATGGAAGTTATTGGGGCTCCAACCGCTCCAGTATGCGTGCCCGCTTGAGATATGGCAGGAGCAACACCAACGGATGGAGGAGCGCCACTTTTTGATACCATTTCCACCACAGATGCGATTGATGAATCTTTAAATTGTTATTATCTACTATAGTTTGAGCAAAATGTGCATGACAATCAGTACTACTACCTATGCGATCTCCGTTTGATGCCGATGATGTACCACATTGAAGTGAATCAACAGACTTCGATTCGGTGATGTGAGAGCCAAGAGTTCCGATACCATCATTACCTTGCGAGCTTCCTGTTAAATCATCCAACAAGTTAGCACCCAAATCGACCATTGGCTCAATATCATCCAAATCACCTAAATCCCCCACTGAAACGGAAAAATAAGCTGGAAATTGCAAAACTTGATAGACTACGTTTTATTGAGACTTCAAAAAAAAAAACACTTACAATGGTCGTCCTGTCCAGTAAATAACTTGTCCACAGGATGTTCAATATCATCAACACTTTGTTGAACGCCAGTTTGAGGTTGTTGGCCTGCATATGATGGATTTCCAAACATGTTCCCTTGTGAATCTGCTCGAGACATGGGTGTACTACTGTGACGCTGAAACTCAATTCAAAATTTATTTTAAGAAACTTCAAAAACTAGTTCATATGACTTCATTCAACAGAGAATCGTACCAGTTTTCAAACTGCAATGGAAGCAGGAGATGGATATAACATAATGAAAGTAATGAATTACAACTGGACTGACCAACCTCAGTCAAAGATGTTTTATTAAACTATTGATATGAAATAAAAATCAGATATCTAACCTACGTTCTGTTCACCTTAAGAAAATAATGTAGAAATGAATAAATCTACTTGCCTAGAGAAGTGAAATTTGTTACCCAATTCTCTATTTTAGTACCGAAATATTAGAGACCATGAAATTTTTTGACTTCGCCAAAAACAATGAAGAACACAAAAAAATCTAATGCCAGGTCACTTTTATACTCTATATACTTCGTTCAAAGATACTGTTTTGACAATATGCAAGTCACGTCAAAACAGGAAGTAAAGAAAATGTATGGGTAATAAGAGAATTTTATAATGAAACAGATGTTGACGAGCAAAAATGAAGAAAACCATCTAGGAAATAGCGTAACAAGAATTTCATACACAATACGAAAACCGTAGTCCTACGTATGACTCTCCATTAAAAGTCCTTCAGTAGAGCCCAATGCTCTTGAAAATCTCTCGACCAACATGGACCTACAGGATGCAAGAGGAGCAAAGAAAACGTCCAAAGCACTTTATTGCTCTACTAAAAGACATTTAATTCACTTAATGCATTGTTAGTTAGGTAGTTCGTCTCTAAAATGGTGCAAATATGAAAAGTAAAAAATTTTTCACGCTTAACTCGGTGGTTTCCCTTATGCTTGAAAAATCTTGCATACGTCATTGTATTCTACGTAAACTTCAACGCTGCACAAATACAGGAGTGAGCGAGCACACGTTGAAGAAAAAACATACAAAAGAAGATTTACTGTCTGCTAATTACATTTACCGAGAAGTCTTTTCAAAGCGGGCTTAGCTTAGCAATTGCAAAGTTATTTCAAATAAAAACCTATTTTTCAGTTGAAACGTCCACTAACCAACACCATCCCTTGATGGCTACCAGGGTTAAATTGATGAGGCGTTGCAGGCGATGTACCATCACGTGAATACTCTCCTGAACCAGATGTTCTCTGAGAAACAGTTGGATGCAGGGGGCCAGGACCACCGTGAATCCCATCTTCAAAAATCTGTTTAGTAGTGATAAAAACGCAACAAAATTTATAAGTCGTGTCCATTACCCATTGGTACAGGATATGGCACAGGTGGGCCGCGTTGGGTCGACCACAGCTGCACATTGTGGCCAGAATTAGGTCCTGATGCTTGAACATGCTGTTGGTAAGCAATCCGTTGTTGCATCTACAAATTTATATAATTATATTGTTGCATAGAATTCATCACATGGTGAAGGATGTAGAATATTAACTGTGATTCTCATTACAAAACATCGTTAACGACACCTGCTGATGCCATATATGTTGCTGTTGTTGACTAGACCCTTGAGGATACGCAGGGTATTGTGTCGCCACAGCTGGTACTGGATTTGTTGAAAAACCAGAGCTCGCTGGATATCCAGAATGAGTCATGATTTGCATACCACTAGGCTAAAACAAACAAAAAATAATAACACTTAAAACTTGCACAATAAATAGCTATGCTTACGTTCATAGCAGCTGGATGTATCATACGTTCGCTATAAAACTGCTGTTGTTGCTGCGCTTGAGCCACAGCACTTTGTTGTTGTTGCTGTTGTTGAGCGGCAGCAGCAGCCAGCTCTGCTTCTTTTTGTTGCTGCTTTTTTGTTGGTTTCCTTTTCTTTTTTGGAGGAGGAGGTTGTACGGTTTCCTAAAATAGAAATGTTATAAGTCTCCTATAACAGTCACTGAAAAGCGAACAAATCAAATTTTTCTATTCACACCCAACCTCAACAGGTCCCCGAAATTGAGAAGAGGCAACAGGAGATGCACCCGATAAAGTATTTGGTTTCAAATGAGCAGGATATCCTTGAATACGCTGTGGCTGCACATTTACCACTACTTGCTGGGGAACTTGTGGCTGGCCAACAAATACAGGATTCTGTGGTGCAACATATCCCTAAATTGGATGACAAATGTTCCGATAAAACACTTCGGTCAATTACAACTTTGCTGACGAATATACGTATGTCAGAAACAATACTAAATACTACACAGAACAATATTTCTGAAGAAAACCTAGGTACAAAAACGACTTGAACTTACCCAAACTACCACCTAAAACATTTAAGATTTTTTACTAACAACAATACATAAAACTCTCTTCAAGCTAGTCCGTATATTCCTTATATTACTTATTTCCAATATATACTTCTGCACTTTGTACTACATATTACACATACTACCAATATAAATTCAACGCAGTAGAGATCTTAGATCACTTATTATGAAAAAATTCTTTAAACGCGAAAAGGCGAAAATAACTGGATTCGTAATTTGATAATTTTTCTTAACTATCAATGTATAATTGCTGCAACACACAAATTTCAACAGCTCAAAAGTTATGGAAACACACCATTGACGACCTCTGTTGAGGTTGCGTTGCTTGAATTGGGGTAGTAGAGTTGTAAAAACCTCCAGACGTAAGAGGTCCCTGAGGCGTTTGTCCTGGTACTTGTCCGGAATGCTGTTGAGCTTGGACAGCAGCTACAGCTGCTGCGTGAGCTTGTTGTTGCTGCATCATTATCCTTTGACGTTGTTCCATTTGCATCTAATAATTGGCAAGAAGTAATAGAAAAAACTTCTTACGACTATACTTTATAAGAAAGAAAACATTCCCTGATTAATAATTTCAATAAAATACGACAAGCACTCAACACTTATATTAACACGATATGGATTTCAAAGGTTACATTTTCAAACAACCACCAATGATTAATACGACGAAAAATTACTAGTCGATTCGCGAAATATTGTAAAAGCTCTCATTATCTTGAAAAGCTGTACCTGTTGCTGCATTGCCATATGTTGCTGAGGATCCATAACAGGCGGTGGAGCAGACTGGGGGACATTTGATGGATGAGGATGTTGATGAGTTTGAGCATTGCCCGGATACATGTATGATCCCGCTGGTGAAAATGACTGGTGGTGGGGTGGTATATTGGCACCACCCACAATGCTTGATTGCTGTTGCGAACTAAAAACGCATTAATAGCATCCTTTACGAAGAAATACCGAATAATACACATAGTAAATAACACAAGCAGCAAAAAAATGAAAGTAAAATAATACCTCAGCAAATTTACTAGTAGAGGACTATTGTTGTTTATTGCAGGTGGTCTTTGTATAGGATGTGAAGCAATAGCAGAACCAACTTCTTGCTGATGATGTACTATATGATAGCCAGGTGGTTGACTCAGTGACCCACTACCTTGAGTAGTACTTTGCAGGTGAGCATGTGCACCAGTTGGACGAAAATCCCTTCAATGTCATTGTTATAAGCAGAGAGTTTGAACAGTAATGTATATCTGGAAAAAAACAACAACCATCTCAAATGAACAGAATACCTTCGTTCAACATGTTGTTCCGATGAGCGCCGTTCTTCAATTTTCAGTGGTTGCACAGGAGGAACTTCATTTACCGAAACAGCTTCATCATCTCCGACTTTTACTTTTGCTACACCTGAAAAACTTTAGATGTTAAACCTTTCACCTTGTGAAATGCGTAAAAGAAAAAAATTTTAACTCGCCAATACGACCCAGCGTATTCGGCTGCTTATTAGCAATACGCTTCAATCGTTGTGCGAATTTTTGAGGCAAACGAAAAGTTAGGCGGCGGCAATGAACAGAAGAAATAGACGATGAGGTCATACTGTGCTGCTGATTAGCATCTGCTTCAAACGGCACACTTTCTTCAAATACACCACTTCGTCCACTTGTTGAAGCCACAGGTTCTATGTCTGCAACATTAACGAAGTATTCCAAAAGTTTAAAATGTGCGATTAGATAAAGTGATTTATACTACATAATATTTGTCCTAAACCGCAAGTACTACAATATTACTTCGAAGAACTAATGTGGGGATCTTCTGAGTGAAAATTGAACTTGGGAGAAAATACAAATCAAAAATATACTAATTAGAAAAGAATATCAGCGACATTTGTATAAACTTGTAACTAACTATAACTATAACTGTATGGTGATACAAGTATTACTTGACCAAAATAAATAGGTAAAAAAGTCACCATACCAGATGTAATATATTTAGATATTCTCCACTTACGAGGAAATTCTTCTTTCACATTGGTATTGGTGAAGGACGATGAAACATCCGATTCTGCTTTAGGAGAATGAGAAGACTTAGAAGACAGGCGTGAATTACTAGGCGGATGTCCGACGGCAGAAGCAGAATTGGAGTGCCACGGAGATGCTGACGGGTCTAATGACGACGCGCCCAGCATCAACGCACATCAAGCGCCCTCAGTTGTCTAAAATTTTAAATACATATTTTCGCATATACTTCAATCACTATATAATTATGATCTACAGAATAAATTGAAATTTTATAGCAAAGACACCTGCTTATGAGACTAGGAAAACATTCATTCTGAAACAAATGCATAACATAAACCGAACAGTAAGGAAAAAAAAGCACAAACATCTAAACAGATAAAAGGCAAAAAATTAAACAACAAAACTTTAAAAAACTACACAAACAGATGCATGAACGTCAAACTTGTATCAGTCATCTCACAACTAGAGCATAAGTGGTAAGCGAAGTATGAAACAGCATTAATTAGCCGTGTGATTAACAAACCAAGGCAAACCAATTATGAGCAGTGTAAACCTGAATACCAAATGTATTGACTGAACAGATCTTATTGCCCCACCATTTCTAGAATGCTATGGTTTACATATGAGGCAGTTATGCTTAACACTTATCTTAAAAATAAGGTCATCCCTCCGATCATCAATAAACAAAATGACAGCTTTCCTAGATTTAAAAGCAAAAATAAGACGTAGTGAAGGTCACACAGTAGTCTACACTGAATTAAAATATCGTTGAACAAACCAAAAAACCATAAAACTTCACTGAACTAAAGACCGCTAGTGCATTGTAAGAAACACTAGTAGCCATACATATAGCAATCGAAACACGCTAAATTACGCCAGTACCTCTAGCCTTGAGGAAAACTGTTCAAGGAGGAAATCCGATAATCTGAGTCTGAAATCAAAGCTGACGCCTATGAGCACAGAGGAAAATACAGACCGCACGCGTCGCCTCGCCTGCCCCGCAGGCGTGGCGGCTGCGTTGCGACCAAATTGATTCTTGGACTCATGATGCACGCAAAGGGGCTGTTTTAGTAGAATTACCTGGAATTCCTTCTTAATTTGGTAGCAAGATCAGTGGTTTTCGATATGACTTTAATGATTTTCAGTGAAAGGAGAGCAATTTGTCTTGCACTAGGGACATACACATGCATTTTTATTTCAACCATAAGGTATTACTATAACATGGTTATGCCGACAATTTTTAGGCGGGAATAAATCCAAATGATGTGCTGCCTCAAGTTGCCCCAAACCATCGAATTATGACGGCCACTTCGGGAATTCTGCCTTTGAGATTGAGTATTAAAATCTTGAAAGATCTATATTAAAATAATTATAACAGTAGGGCGGAGAATAAACACTAAATGATTATTCTCTTCCATTTCCACTTAAACTGTGTTCAAAAATACCTTATTTGGAATTTTTACGACCCTCAAGTGTAAGAATAAGGTCCCGTGACGATATAACACCTTTAAATTGCCACAATTTAGAAGGTAGGAAGTGTTTGAAGGTAGTATCGCCCGATAATTTAATTGCGGTGGTGGTGTGGCGATTTATATGATATGTATAGTTTTAATGAGCTTCTTTCAGTTGATATGTAGCTAGTAGAACTGTTTCAGCTGTGTGGAATCCTTTGCATGGCGATCTTGATTTGCTTTTTACTTGGTGATTTCGAGATCGGACCGACGTCATGTCATAGCTTTGCAATTATTTGCTATTAAACGAATATAGAATTGACTGTTTTCAGTGGCTGTAAAAATGAAATATTTGGGTGCATACCTTCTCGCTACTATGGGTGGCAACTCATCTCCATCAGCAAAGGATATACTTGCCATTCTTGGTATGTGTCATACAATGACGTTGCATTATATGTTAAGGTTATTTTACCCTTGTATTCGTATTCTGTAATACTGGGAATCAATGCTCTTAGATTAAGTCACATGGCGCAAATATTTTAACAGTTTCCACTTTGGATTGAATGTTTTCATTTCCTTCAATTGCTGACCTTCAACTATGGAACCTTCAACTGTGATTGATTAGGTGTGGAATAATTGAATGGGTAAGCAGCAACATACATAATCCTTGGAATTTTCCGTAATGTAATGCTTTGGGTATAGGAAATAATAGGTTCGGAAGTTTGAAATCTGACTCAACAGAAACACGTAAAGCGTTGAAGATACGATTGAGACTATCAAGTACACCAAATCACATGTTCCAGGAATTATGTGCAAAAAGATCTTAATTATTTCTTCTCAAAGTTAGGCGTAACTTTGTAGGAAACAGCAGCGCAAGGATTGGAAGATATTACAAAATGTATAATTCGATATTATGTTTGCTTTCCTATACTACCTTCAATGTAAGAAGTGGTTTTGTTAATGTTTAGTTTAGTGATCTAAGGCATTCTAATCTATCTTTGATAGAGTGTCTGATTAAAAAATTTATATTCATATGGATTTCCGTTGATCATTGAAAGAGCACATGTAGACATTAAATACTATTTGTATCGCTTGAACGCTTAGATCAGCGTAAGCACCATAATATTTTCTATTCGTAGTGAAATATACGCTTAGGGATGATTTTATATGTATAGTGTGGAATCCAATCGCATATGACACTTATAAACAGGTCATCAATTATGCACATCAAGTGTTCTACCCATCTAATCATTTATAGCTTGTGTATACGTTTGCGTCTCCTGTTTTTCATCGCTGACGCGCTTCAAGACTTAGAATTCCATCTTTTACTCGCGTGATACGGCAGAAATCTATCATCATCTATCATTGAGCTCTTCATGGAGTCTTAAATCACATCTGGTTATTTTACATCCTGCTTTCGTAATGTAAGCGCTTCTCAGACTTACGTTAATGCGAAGAGAAGAGTGGCGTCAAAAATATAGGATTGAGATTCTGCACTTGCTCTATCTTTAGCTTCGTTACTACATTCTCTATGCTGTTATATATTTCTCTGACGTATCTTTTTCTTCTGACAAGGCACCAGCAATGTACTTGTTTTTCGTGAACATGTCATTTTAAAATTTCGGTGGTGATCAGTTTGTGTACAAGCATTGGAGAAATCCGTCAGCCTTTGTTCGATTTGAATGGTGTTTACTTGCATCCTTGGTTAATTGCATAATCGTCATTGGTGGTGCGCTCTAGCATAGTTTCAGCAGTTATCTATTATGGTGTTTATCATCGAAATGCTTTAAGAAGAAAAAGAGAGGTTAACGAAAAAAGAGCGTTAGCTTAAAGATAAGACATATTTAGGAATTTGAATTCCGAATTCTTATTATACGTTGTGATTGCAGGTCCAATTTTAACCGAGCGTTGGGAATGTTTAGTCGAATCGAACGGTTGAAGTTGAACACGGAGTATTTGGGCCGTTATTTGTTTATAAAGTTTGAAAGCCCTGAAAAAAAACTATATCTGTGGCAAATGCTTGCTACTTCTTTTATTTCTCATTGAACCACCTTTGTAATTCCCCACTTCACCTATTATTTATATCACAACGTAAATTGTAAGGATACTTCACTTCCGGTTCGATTTTTTTCGATTAGTTTAGATTGATTTGCCGAATCACTTTCTGTGACATTCAATCTGTTGCACCGAATACGCAGTTAACTATTCTACAATGTTTTATACCACGATTTCGTTCTCTTTGTTCTCATTCTCATCTTATTTTGTACAGCGATCACACGAAATTTCATGCTCATAGCAGTGCCTGAAGGTCAGCATGTGTAGAGTCCGGTTTATTTTTGATGCGGAATATAGAACGTTCCACACCGTACCGGACTACCCGTCTGAGTAGCGACTTGATCGCTATTTATTGGTCTACTTTTCTCCTAACTTTGCAGACAACAGGAATCAGTGTGCAAGGTACTGAGACGAGAGTTTATATGCTGTTGCAGCAATTGTTCTTTTTTGAGGTACACTATCGGTAGCTTTTCACACGTGTTCACCACAGACATTAAGGGGCTCTTATCGCAACGCTATTGGCTTCTTAAGACACCACTTCATTAACAATGAAGAGGGGCATTTTTCTATCTAATAGTTATATTTTAGATTATACTTGGTTGGAAATAAGTCGATTAGTTTGCTTTTCCACATGCGTATTTCATATATTTCAATCGAATCGTATGCTCTTTTTATAATGCGATACGTGAGAGATGAAGTAATTTTTAATCTTTTTAATACATGATTGAACCTGAGGATTCCTTAAGTGTTGTTCGTTGCGCTTAACTTCACGAAAACTCTCCTTGTTAGTTCTGCTGACTTCTATGTAATACCAATCCTGGATGACTATTGCAAAAACATACCGGCTTCAAAATTAAGCTTGATTGCAATACTATGGATGCTCCATTTTGGGCAATGGTACGGCTCTGTTAATTTATTATTGACTTAGAATTCAACATTACATGTATGGTATGAATAACTGAATCAGTATATTGGTGGAAACTGTAAGTAGATTTTTGGATATTTTGCTTTATTTCGGTCTGTTTTGAATGCTATACAATATTTCTCATCAAAGAAATAGTACTGGTTTGTTGTCTACTGTTGTTGTATACGTTCCAATGTGTGAAGGATTTGGGATTTTGTTTTTCAAAAATTCTAAAAAGTTTCTTAAAGTATTATCATTACTATCCTGAAATAAAAGTAGCGCCAATTAGGGTAATAATGGTTTAGTTCGGTGCAGAACTTTCAATTAAAAGCAACATTCGTTACACAAAAGGATGATATTTCACTTAGCAATTTTGAGTCAACAACGCACTTAGCAATTTTGAGTCAATAACGTGAATTTAATTTACTTGGCCAAGTTCCATTTGTATCATGGAGAGTTTTTTCAAAAAGTTTGCAATTTTAACGATTTCGCGCAATAACTTCTAAATTTCATGTATGTGCTCACGGTACCTCAACACATTAATTAATATTTTTCACTTCGGCTTATACAACGCTTTCAAATACTTTTCGTCGATAAATACTTTGAACTTTAAAACAGTATGGCTTTGTACACGAGAATATCGGCTAGCCAAGGTTTTTAATCATTAGAGGAACTTCTTCAAGACTATTTCTTATTATTGACATGCACCAAAATACTAATGAATATCGTAATGCTGAATTCAAAGAATTACTCAGGATCTATCAATTTATAACATTGACATGAAATGTTTGCTACGATGTTGTGATGTCTCTTTCTTCTTATGTGTATCCGTTCTCCGTTATACATAATACTGCCATTATGGGTGAGTTAGTGATGCACAGGTGTCCTTTGTTCGATTTCGTGACTCAAGCCAATCTAGCTTATTTGACTCATTTTTTGTCCGGAGTAAAATGTGCGAAATTCCATAAGTATTTACGAAAAAATCGCAACTTGTTTCAAATCACTTTAGAATCTTCTATTAACACACATTTTGAAAGGATTGTCATCAAAAATAGGGAATTCAATTTCAGTTGAAGTTGAAAACGGTCGAATTTTTATCATTTTATTCTTCACATGTGCCAAATTCGCCGAACCTTAAATTGCTTTTTCACCATTTGCATGCAGGTTCGTAAGACTGGGCGTAGTTGCGCAGTAGTGGTGTCACAGTGAGACGCAGGATTGAATCAGTTCAGGGCCACTGACCTGACCACCATGTTCGCTATCACTTTGGGGCCGGTGAAGTAGTACCAGAGCATTTTGGGTAAGATAAACAGCAATGACTTGATGAAGACTGGTCAACTCAAGTCATTTTGTATAGACCAGAGTCGCAGTCAAATACCTCCAAAATATCACGTTGTACAGGAATGCGTAGGCGCATCCTTCCAGGAATTGATCAACGGTAAAGCCTATCTTATCTTATCTTCACTATAGGTGTCAATATTCTTCTCTTAGGTTCCTGAAATCGTTCATGAGGATGTCAATGAAGTCATAGGAAGGTTTCAGGTAGAACAGCACTTTAGTAACTGTTTTAGTTCGGCAAAATTTTGTGTGACTTCAGAGTAAATAAAAGAAGATAATGACAAATAGATTTTTCTAGTCGAAAACACGATCGTTTATAATACTATATCATGCTGAAAGTGGATTTCCTGTCAGCTAGTGTATCTTGGGGAAATGATTTTGAGAACACGTAACACCTTTTTTTATCACTGCTGTATGTAGTGAAATCATGTAGAAAATAAGAGGGCTCAAATTTACAAGGTAGGAGTGCAAATGGGAATGGAATGCTTTACAGAATCTGGTGGGCTTGATTGTGATATGGATGATGCAAATAAGGTGGTTGAGGCTTTAGCGGGGAAGTCTTTGAATGAAACAATTGAAGAAGGAAAGAAAAAATTGTTGTCTGTACCATCTACAGACGCCAACGCAACAACCGTTTCCAGTTCCGCAGCTGTTCCTAGTACCCCACAAGGTAACACACCTTTATTGCATTTTATTGGGTTTTATACGATGTATGACTACACATCAAATTGCTATAAAAGCGTTCTCATTTGTTTTACTTTCTGTTCTGGGGAGTTCCGGGACATTACTTAAGAGTTCTACTACGAAGAAAAATAACATTTAGAAATGAATAATGTTGAAAGTATTATGTTTGTTATATATTCGGTGATGCTGGAAGATGTATGTATTTAGGATTATTGTATTTCAGTTGAAGCTAAAAAGGAAGAGCCAAAAGAAGAATCAGACGAAGATATGGGATTTGGTCTTTTTGACTGACTTGTTTATTGTTATTTTCCAACATGTATAAATGAAGAAGATGAAAATTCTGTAGTAATAGCAATTTATAGAAAACCATACGATAGATATAGAGAAGTAAAGATAAGTAGTATTTGTCATACGCTTCTGGTGCTAAGGGTACTAAAAAACTTCCCAGTCCAATTTGTCTTGTTTTTTCTCCATTGAACACTTTATAATATCATACATCTTCGACGCTCTCCATCATGTGTGAAACAAGTTAAATGCTTGTGTGTACCTAAACGCGCTACTCGGAAGTTTACACTAAAACCTTCCTTTTCTGCAAGAGAACACCAGAAAAACAAATTACTACTGCTTGTCACATGCATGTTAAATGCAGCATTTCCCAGAGGTAGATCACCAATTCATATACTTTATGTGAACTGTGTTCTGTAGAAATGCAAAAATCTCTGGCTGGAAATAGCTGTTTGTCATATTTATTTCTAGTAGGTTCGTGGAATTTTATTTGATGGCGCCTACAAACTGGAGATCCAACGGAATCTTCCATTGCTTCCAAACAAGTTTTACGGAGAAGTCATTAACTTCACTCGAAATGGAAAGTACCTAGGACATAAAGTACATATTAGAGTGGAAATGTCCATTTCTACTCTGAGCTGATATCGTTGCTGATTAATAACGTGCCGGTAAAATTGTGCCGTTGCCAATGTCTGGTCATACTGACCTTTATGTAGTACAGTTGCACGCTTGAAATGCAGAACTCAAATCAGCATTTCTTGCTTCTGAACTCATAATCAATTCACTCAGTATCTCCAAGAAAAACGCTAACGTGCACTGCTAGTTAAGGATTTCGAAAACTTTGGAACATTTCTATAAAACACCACTGTTAGTATACTAGATTTATTCGATTGTTTAACATATTCAGTCATATTGCAACCACCGATTAAAAAATTACTTTCTACATAATAAACAATGCTATAGTACCAATTTAAAATACGTACGACCGAGCTGCAATAATTTACTTTCTCATACAACCATTTCACAGCAAATTAATGACAATATAAAAATGAGTTACCTAACTGCTTTCACTCGAAAAAATACTAAATTGCACAAATTTGTATATAAGTACGGGAAAATGCAGTTTTCTATTATGTGGACCCGATATTAAAAATCATTTGTTGAACATTTTAGAATAGATACGTATGTCCATAAGAAAAGAATAGAGAAAGCCCATCTGAATTGACGCGTCTGTAGCAATTGAGCTGGTAGAAATTGTGTTAAAACTTTAATTTATTGGGAAAGGAACCAGACCATAGTTAGGCTATGTAAGGATTGTGAAGTGGTCTGGATTTGTGCATCTAGATCTTAAAGGTCCCCTTCGCCTAGTCATGGAAACCACCTTCATTTTCTGTCGATTTCGCTCTGCTTGTTCCCTTTCCTTCTTAATATCGACCTGAATTGATCGAAATAAAAGTACAACGAGCAAAACTCACAAACATCATCTTACAAACAAAATTAACAAAGTTCAAAAACATCATCTTACCATAATCTGTTCAAAATCTTGTTCGGGATGGGTTTGGATATTATGTAAATCGTCCGCACGAATTCCATCAAAGATTGCAATCGGATCACCAGAAGAACGTAGTCGTTCACACACTTTTACAACAGGTTCTACCCACTCGACTACTTTAAGAAGTTCGGAATAGGTATAACCTGCAATAAATAAGAATGTTCATCTTAAAATAGATTAGCATTAAATTAGTAGAATATTAATCAGAGTAAACGACTCGGACCGGTAACTTCCTGAACAAGTGAATGAGGTTCGTAGCAAGCAAAAAGAACTGCAGCAGCAAGCTCCCTGTAGGAAAACCGTAGCGTCGCAACATCAAGAAGCAGTAGATCAAGCACCTTAAGTAACATTAGTGGTATGAACTACATAAAATTCGTCAAGTAAGAATATAAATTCATTACTTTAGCCATATTCATAAAATCTTCCCTCAATGTATCTGGAACAATAAATGGCTGGTCCACGACATGCTTATTTTCGTCGTTTTTTGAGACCTGGAAATTTTGAGGAACTGAATTAGTTATTATAAGACAAGATACACCACTAATCCACCTCCTTATTTCCAAGAAACTGCATGTACATGCTTAGCCAATGTATGCAAGTGAGCGGTGAGAGCGACCATTGAAGTTCTTTCAACATGATAATTTCAAACGTCCGTACCTTTAAATAACAATTTCATATCATTAACCAAAGATAAGATGCTATGTAGAGCATGCAATTTAGCTAAATGTACCTACATCACTCTCAGTACATGCTCCATCAGTGTATGCAACAAATTCTTCAAGCTTTGGTGGATATATCTCCTAAACAAAAAAAATCACCCAATATTCACATTATAAGTTGTCTCATCGATAATTGACGATGATAGACCGGAAAGAAAAAATATTTTGCGAACGAAGAATTCATTAATGAGGTTACCATCGTAAAGCTATATAATTGCAAATATTTCAAAAGCACAATCTAGTACACATGTGATTTTACTAAAATGGAAATCCATAAACTTCTTTTTGTAGAATTCATATACATTATACGTCATTCTTGACACTACTATATAGCAACTTAATACCATAGGTCTAGAAAATTTCACACCACTAAAAACGTAAAACTCGATAAGCGGTATCTTCAGCTTTTACTTTTTAATATAAACGTAAACAGCGCCAAAATCAACATTCAAGCACATGGGAATTATGAATTATACTTTGGCCATGAATTTCCTTTTTACCAAATTTATTATAGAAGCTAACCACTTGCAACTCTAACGATTACTATCAACTAAAAATAAATGGTCATTGTCATCCAAACAAAATACAAAATCGCCATAATCCTATTTCACTAGAATTTACCAGTAGCTTTTCGTTACTAACATGTAACGACTTGAACCTTGCAAATATGATAAAGCTTCTGAAAAGTAAATACGGCATGATAGAAATTTGTGCTATAGCCAAAATAATTTTGAAGTCATGAAATCTGGCAGCATTTACGACAGAGGCATAATGATAAAATGATCACTCACTTCATATTTGCTTGCAAGGAATAATGCTGCCGTCCCTACCAGCTGAAATGTATAAGACCTGATGCCATGAAACGCTCCTAGGAATCTGTCAATATAATCGATTGCTAGATGAAATGTTTCTCGATGTTGCTTTTCACTTCCGCACACCTGAATAGCTATAGTTATATTTAAAGATAAAAAAGTGGATATAAACAGCAGATGGAATCAACAATACATCTAGGAACAAGTCGGATTTTTTGGATCTCAGCACATTTAATGCGACTTTTGAGATAACACTTTGTAACAGAAGTCTTCAACCAACAATAGCAACATGATTTAAAACTCCACATGACCTCAAATTCGAAAAATGTTAAAATTTCAGCCGCAATGTTTTGAAGCAATATTTCAAGTAAATATTTTCCAATTCTTATCTAGTAACATTGTTTACCTCCATTATCCAGTCCACTAAAATAGCTCTTGTTCGCGCTGTCAGCTCAGGATGGTTATCTAATAAACGATTAGTTGGGCGAATAAGGTCGTTTTTTCGACATAGGAGTCCCCATACCTAAACCGAATAAGGCTAACAAATTCAAATATTTACACAAAATAGTAATAATAATAATAATGTGATCCTTGATATGTTAACCTTTTTGGGTGATCCAATTCCACTGCAACGAAGAGCAGTGAGTTGGGGAGGTGCATCCTTTTGATGATATGCATTATCATTTAATCCAGCTTCTAGTTCTCGGAAAGCATCATTCTCCAATTCTTCTATGAAATAATTCAGCACATCTTCTGCAAATATTTTGCATCTTATTAATTGAAATTCTAATCACATTAATTTGATATACCGTTCTCTTCATGAATTTCGCCGTAAAATTCGGATGAGCCACTTTTTTCTTCAGTCATGGTAGAAACCTGGCAAGAAATAAGATGATTGTGGAAAATGTATGTTTTGATTCTAATAAGCACCAACTCAAAAATACCTGTTTTTCGTCGTCTTTTATATACTTTGATCCATCAACGCTGGACGTTGAGGGTTGACATTCAGGAGCCATCTTAGGAGCTTTATCACGGGTTGAACGACGTTTCACACTGCACGGGGACAGACTAGAGCGACACTGCAAACGGATTGTCAATCGGATACTAATCTACTTGATAACCAGAAACATTAATTTTCAAGTCAAAAAAAAACCTGTTTCACGACAACCTGACACTAAGAACAACAGCTTTATCTTCATAAAATTAATTAAACATCCTCATAACATACAA
>KN716364.1:59454-75442 GCA_000816705.1 Dictyocaulus viviparus
TTAGGTTTTGCAGGTTGATAGTGGAAAGAATGTTTTCAGGGGAAACTGTAAGTACTTCTATTAATAAGTTGTCAACTCCTCTTACTGTTCCTGTATTTGGGCAACCACAAGTGTCATCTAATTGTGAAGAGATCTTCCATAGCGGTACCACATCTGGCACACGTATTGAAACTACGGGTAATTTTTTCTTGCTGTCTATCTACTAAATTTAGATTAATTTATTTAATAAACACATTTGTACAGCATTCTCATTTACAAATAATTTGGCGAAAGCTCATTGTGAACAGGACTCAATGTTCAACAACAGCATCCCACTGAGACAAAAGTGAGTCAAACTTTTGCTTAAAACGAATTCCAGGTTCTAATATTCTGTGTGTTCTTCGCTTAACAAGATTTACTGAGAAGCTTGTTTGTACGCTATATTTATCTGTTACAGGAAAAAGCCTCAATCTGACAATAGTTTGGTATTAGCAGCAAGAAGTGAGAATAGCCATTCTGTAGTACCAACTTCCCGTAGCTCACTGTATGTTTTGGTTTAAATTTCAATTTGTACACTATTAAATGAGGATTTTAAATGTTTTCAATATTAGAACATCTCACGAATATGGATCTATAGAAAACGATAGCATTTCAAACGGAAAGCGGCAAAAGAGGTACAAAACGAATGGATTGTGAGGATCTTTACATTTAGATATTATCTATGTATGTCCAAAATAAAATGTTTCAATAGATCCAAAAGTCGAGTTGAGACATCGACGTCACGTAAAAGAAAAGACGGTTTCTTTGATGGACAGAAAACGCTTGATTCTACTGTGGACTCGAATGACGCGAACATGAAAAGGCACAAGCCGGTTATTATGCTTCTTTTTTCTACGTTCTTCCTTTTCTAAAGAAATATGGAATGTTTCAATCACAGTTGCTATGCGATCGCGGGACTTGTGTTCATTCTCGAGCAGTTCAAAGTGAAATGGATGGTTCTTTATTTGATTTGGAAGTTGGATCTACAAGGATTGTTGAGATGACTGTGGTGTGCAAAATGGAAAGTGAGTAGGTGTATGTTATTCTATTCTTACTGAACCACATTCTATTTTTGAATACATTTTCAATTTACTAGATAATGAGCTGTATATAATTGCCAAGTGGAAAGATCAAGAATTTAGCGGCATTCTCACAGATGGACATCCACCTGCATACACACCTTATATGAAGAAAAGGTAAATGATGTATTACACCTTATTACTCGAAGTTTATTTAAGTAAATTTTCCAAAAACATTCAGAAAATCTAGCCAAAAAAGTTTTTATTTGAAATTTTTCATCCTTTTATTCACCTTTTTTACATGCTAAACTGTCATATAAATCTGGTCAGGTCAGCCATTGCCAACAGTAGTTCTAACAGCTCTAATGGGAGTGCATCTGGTGATCCTAATGATAGAGCAACGAATAGTGGTGCCAGCACTCCTTCTAAACCTCGTCAACTGCCACCGACACCACGTGATCCAAAGAAGAGAATATCTTCTACGGAGACAAAACGGAAGTTATCATGCTCTACAATGCGTCCTGGTAGCTCAGTAGATCCAGGTACGTACGTGATTGACATGTAGATCGTTTGAAGATATTACACCAGCCTTTAAGTACGTATTAACATAAAGAGGAAAAAGATCAAAGCATTCTATATTTTTTTACCAGAAGATGAAGAAGAATTAGAAGATGAAATTTGTGCTGCGGTACCTATTTCAAATGTGGACAACCTCAAACTTATGGAAGTACCTGGCCGGTTCGTTCATGTAGTAGTTCTTTTAATATATTCACTCAGTTATTTCTTCTCGCTGCATTTTTGGTTTCTGTAAAATGTTTGTTGACCTAAGGTAATTCAGAATCGTTCATACCTATTTTCCATGATCGCATCATTTTTTTTATAACGCAGTATTTAGAGATTTGCATGTGTTTCAGATTATGTATTTTTCAGAATTTTATTTTTCCAAGTTTTATTTCTTTGTGTTGCTGAATTCATATTGATGAATGATTTGGAATAACTTGCATCTGTAGAAAATCAATGCACGTCTGTACGATTGATGGATGTCAACACAGATATATCAAAAGCGAAGAAATTGAATACCACAAAGCGACGGCGCATGCTAAAAAAGCTGTATGAGTCACAAAGTTTGGCATATCTTAGTCATAGAAGGATAGTAGGTTTTCAGGTCATGTTCGAAGCTAGGTGTACCCAGACGGATATATCTGCGCTCCGACGACGTTCTGTGCAAACAGACGTTAATGGTTTACTTCATGATGAAACATTATGCCAGCCAACATGTTCTGAGGAAACTTCCGTGAAAGTGAATTATATTTTATTTTTTGTGACTAACTTGATTATAGAAGCTGAACGTTAAGGTAAATTTTTCGTTTATATTTCATTTTCCTTGAAGCATATGAGTAGGAAAGAATTTTAGTGTTAGTGCTTTTGTACTTGTTTGATAATGCTCCCTGTTTCTGAATTTGTATGTTATCGAAAAATTTTAGAAGTATTACAATTTTAGAAGAGGATTTTGAATAAAAATAAAAGGGCATTTTCTTCGCTATAGTGTTTTGTGGATAGGGGCTGAAAAGAATTTTCTATTGGTTAGTGGAGATAGGAGATAAGCGTTCTGATTGTTCTATAGGACCAATTGTAAAGAACCACATTCTTCATAGCGCAAGGCTAAATTCTATTGTATTGCGTTACCTTGATGGAGTTTAATTTAATTTCTTTATACCTGTATATTTACTAATAATTACAGTTGGAAGATGTTCCGTCAACGTCTGTAATGAATATGAAAATGGAAAACTCTCGACCTTCAAAGTCTCCTGCGGGTTATTCTGATATTTCAGATGATGGTGTTGCACCTCAATTACAAAAGGTAGAGCGGATTCCACTTCTCTTTGTTTCTTTGTGCGTCAAATAAAAACTGTGTTTCTTCGAAAACTTTGTTACTATCCCTTGTCCAAATTTATTCGCGAGATCACCAGTGTGATTTTAGGAAGAACCTACGGTCGACATGCGTATACCGCTCTTGATTTCAACAAATTTACCTGGTAGCTCATTAACAGGGGTAACAAATGCCCTCACATCGCCTAATTTTGTCACGAGTCCTCGAGAAAGGGAAAGCATGACGGGTTTGTTGCTTCATTTTATGAAGTAGATTGATAATTAAAATTAGCGATTATGTCAAATCTAAGATGCGTAAAAGTGTGTACTGGATGGTATATAATGCACATTTTTTATATTGAAAACTATTATATATGTAGAAAGGTAATCGTAGTAATATTTCAGACTCATTACCTGCAACACCACAGCAACAAAAAATTTCACGCCCTTCTTCCATTCCAGTTGCACCAGGAACGCCTACTACTGTTCAATCATCGTTTCAACCTATCTCAGGTTGATTTATTATGTAATAAATTTTTATGGATATTTTAGATATAGCTGTGTATCTAGTAATTGGTCATAGCACTGTAATTTGGTCACAAATTCCTTGAAATTGAACAGGTTTGATTGAGCGCAATCGAGGTGCATTGAATAATAGCACGGGTGTTACTCCTGTTGTTACTTCTGTTGGTGCGTCAACACCAGTTTCAGCAATACCTGCTACTGCTCGTGGTATGTTGTTTAATTGGTCACATGTCCGCTTTCTATTTCTATTTCTTCCTTCTTGTGAATCTATTAATGTGTCAAAGAATGATAGAGTGGAAAAGCGTAAATAAATTGTTAATGATAGATGGTTTTTTCAATTTCTGTTTAAAAAAAAATCTTAACAGTGCTGTTTGTTGAGATTAGCAGCTTATTGGATGAAATATTTGCCCATTCAAAGCAGCTGTAGTTGTTTTCCATTTTTATGGGTGTGCTGCCATACGTATTTTAGAAATGAGGTGCTGTAATATCGCTGATATTTTGTTATAGTGCCTGTGACTCCCGTCCCTGCTGGAATATATATGCCTTCATTTGCGCACCAAATGATGCCTCCATATGCTTCTCAATTGACGGCTACACCTAACTCAAATCCAGCGCCTTCACCACAGCAGCAACTAAATAAAATTTCGCAGGCACATATGAAAACGTCGGAAGGTATTCAAATTGTCATAGATATTCAGACTAGTCTAAATTGGGTTGGTCTATCTTTATAGTGTTCATGTTTTTGTAGAAGCGGCTGCCACAAGTAATGTATTGCCTACACCGAAAAATATGCAGTCACCCGCAGCGCAAAATCTGCAACGACAATTTGGACTTCAGATAATGCAGTCTGGAACGAGTGAGTAGGAGCTATTTGTTGAGATTAGTAGTTATTGAGTAGGATATTTTCCTTTCTTCAGATCAGCATCAAGCCGCAATGATGCAGGCGGCAGCTGCTCAGGCTCAAATGGCTCAAATGCATCATTTATACATGCAACAAATGGCCGCGGGTGCTAGAAGCGGACAGTTTCCGGTAAGTGTTTCAAACTAAGTTACTGCCATTTTATCTATACTACGTTTTTTATTCACTTCGTAGAAAAATACTGTCGACGTTCCAAATGTTTAATTTCATTCAGATGCCTGGAACTTCAGCTGGTCCTCACGAAATGGCACAACTTGTTGCTTTACAGGGTAAGTTTTTGCATATCTGCCGTGAATTTCCTTCATCTTACTAAGTTTCATTCCGACGAAAAGCAAATAGGGTATTACAGCTCTGCAACAACAACAGCAGCAAAATCATTTTGCAAGTATATTCCAGCAGAAGTGAGCCTCGTTGTAATATGTGACTAATTTTTTTTTTGTTTTGTGCACTGCCTGTTTGTGCTTCCTTTTTCTCATCTTTCATATCCAGTATCGTAAGCGCAAATTCGGCATTTTTTGCTCATCTGTGTGACTTTGCTGCTGCCTAGTTGTCACTTATGTTGTCGAGTTTGAGGCGAAAATACCTGCTTACGCTTGTACGTGTCGGTTATTGTTTACCATTTCATGTCAGCTCTCGCCTTTGTTGGTTCATTATTATTTTTGTTGTTGTTGTACATGTAAATGATCCGGGGTTCGTGCTCTTCCTTGTTGTTTTTTAAGATGTTTTCTCCAAGAAATAGAATTTGAATTCTAAACACTTTAATCCTGCTAATCCATAGACTGCTTGAAATTTTTATTAAATGGCAATTTCTTGTTGTTCGCAATTGATACTACTGTACTGTCTGATTTGATAATACACTTATTTATTCTAAAGATTCACATTGTAGATTTAAACACTTCCAGTAGGAAGCAATTTCCTATGGTAATACGTTTATTTTCCCCCTTCTCGAAATCGTTTTTTTTTACTAGGCATGTAGATAATAATCGTATGGAAGTCCCTTGTATTAATGTCATCAAAACAAAACTTTATCGATTTATGTACTAATAAGGATAAATTGTTTACATAGTATTTACTCTGGACATACTCGAATCCCATCTTTAGGATCAATAAGTAAATTATTGGTGATATACTGTTTAATGGCGACGAAGTGGTTCTTCGATTTGATTTGGTCGATGGTTACAACGCATGTAGACTTCACGATTGGCAAATGTAGAAAGCCCACGAGTTGATAAAGAGATAGTAAATCATTCGAATTTATTAACAAATGGAAAGGTATAACATGCACCGCATACTAGTACTAGGTAATTATGATCGTTTGGTAGTAAGTAGATGCATTTCGTCCAGCAACTTGACTGTTGTCATATAGTAAGACTTGTTCTGTACATCTTGTCTATCGTGTACAAATAACTCGTCGTGTCTGTATAATCAAAAATTTAATCGAGATTTGATGTGGCCGGAACCATTTGTAGTGACGTAAACAGGAGGACCAAATTGTGGTGAAAATTTTTTATCCTTATTGTAAAGGAAATTCATTTATTGAAAAGATCTTAAGTGCTAATCAGTAACTTACATAATTTTCTAACTTTTTGCACCGTAAGGGTAGTTCTTTGGGGGTTATCATGTTGAATATTACTGCTTTTGTTGTTGACTAGAACAGATCGTTTTATCATGAGTTCTTTTTTCATTTGCACGCGTTGTTCACAATACATTGTTGCTGTAACGGTCTGACAAAGATTAATACTACATAATGCTCAACCGTATGAATCTCACCACACACAATTTGAGGACCTTCTTTATCATTATGGGTGTAGGTGCTTTTCCGGAAGGAAGAATAGTTTAACCGTTTAGGATTATTGTATAGCGCACAAAAAGATGAGCGCAGATAATAGGCTGTTGATAGAGCACAGTCTACGTCAATTTTAGTAGAACGTAGATTTACTCTGATCTGTAGGCCATCTACAGCCAAACTTCATAACTTTCCATTGGTCAAGGGAAGTATTGATAAAAGCTAACTGTGAATGAGTTCATCGAAGAAGTTTTGATTACTTCTCATTTCCCTTAATCCTTGATAGTTGTGGTACTCCTCTGTGTGTATATGTCAAAGTACGAAGGATGACGCTTAACATGTTATCAACAGCTAACATCATTAGTGAAAACTTTATTCTACCTAATGGAAACTCGTCGAATATCCGCTTAACACAAGTGCCTTCATGCAGACGATGTGCAAATGAATCTGTGCAATCTGTTATCTCCCGTTGTACATTTTCACGCCTGATTGCATAGAAATAATTATATGGTATTAAAGAAATATTGAAAATTAATAGCGATGTGCTACGGAAACAAGTTTTTCATTTTTCAATTTTGTATAATACCATGTGTTGTTTTTGAATGAAAAATTAGATGTTTATTCCTAAAAGGTGTTCAGTAATAAAAATAAGGACACAATTTTCAAAAAATTTAGGTACTCAAAAAGTTCTGTTTGGTCCAATCTTAATGTTCGTTAATAATATAGACGTTAGAAAAGTCTCTAGTAAGAATAATGGCAAATGAGAAGACTATTGTACCAGTAAAACAAAATTGAAAGATACAATATACAGTGGATGTGTAGTCGTTAGTATAATGTCTAGAGTGATTCATATAGACAATTTCTGGTTAACACTAATCTTACATTTTTTGAGGGACACTTTTTTTTTTACTAATCACAAAAAAAACGAGGAAGACATTCCATGTGCGCTTAGCATTAGCATATATTACAACTTTTTGAACAAAACGTACAAAAACAATCATCAATCATTATTTTCGACAACTTATTCCCGTGTATTTAACGTAGCTTTTCTACAATAACAATAAATTATTAAAATTCTGATGAATCAATCTCACATTTTTGCAACTATCGCTGAATATTCAAGGTGAACTAGTAGCGATAGTGTCTACCGTGATCACTCATATCAACGTCATCGTACTCATCAAAGCCATGTCGATCGGAATGAAGACCAAATCGACTGGATCCCATAGAGTGTAATCCACGTTGACCCGTGGTCATTGGACCACGTTGACCTGATCCCGCTGATTGCATTAGAGGCAAACTGCCTCCTTGTATTGGTGGCTGATAAACGGCTGTTTCAGCACCACTCTGTAACTTTTCTATTGACAAAGAGACTTGTTTTTCTGTAACGACTAAATTTTTACACTATATTTAAATTTTCATCATAGCTATCTATTTTCTTGTTGTTGACTGCAGTTTCATACCGTTACTGAAAGAAAACAGTATTACATTGATACAAAAGTGATTGCAAATTGTTCATGCTTGTTCAAATTTTCTTCACGTTTTGTTGCTAATCAAATATTTCTTTTTCCTTTCATATTTATTTTAGACTGTATAACGTAGATTCCCATTGATCACGGACAGAGTCGAGCAAGAACCAGTGAATATCGCGCGCTAGGATAGTCTAAAGAATTTTTTTTTGTTCTAGAGATTGCCTGAATATCGTCATTTTTTTATAACCATCAAGAAGACGTCTCACCATTGAACCGATTATGGCTTTCCTGAATTCACTTCTACATATAATTTGTCAGGTGCATCTGATTTTTTGATAGCTTGGTTCTCACTTACTTCACAACTTTCAACTGCCTCCCTCACTTGTCTGGTGCAGGAAATCTCTAACATCATTTTTCGATAGAGCATTAAATTCAGCGAACATTTATGCTTTCATAATGTTCAAATTTCCAAGATATACGTCAACGCAGGAAGAAACGTGGTATCAAAAAAAAATGAACTCGGATCTTTGTATTCTTTGCTCTTGTCACTAAATATCCCATGCCGTTGGAGGTTCCTCAAACTGCCCGTTTTCTTCTGCCAAGCCCTGATTCTGTGTCGTTTATCACATTGATACGTTCATCACAACTAGATATATATTGCCTGAGCATTCCGGGATGTCTCTTCATTTGAGCGTGAGCATTAGAAACTTGACCGTTTTTCATCAACATCGTTTTCTTAAAGTTTAACTTAAGACTACAAGTGTCAAAGTTCCCTAACATTTACTTTGGTTGTTCGATGTTATGTTTAATGAATACAATATCATCGGTGCAGAACTGATAGTTAAGTCGCCGACATTTCTGCTCCCATGTCTTCCCATCTTAATTTTCGCACGATGTTCCCAAAAGTGCCTGTGAATAGCTTTAGCAAAATAGCATCGCTCCACCGGACCTTTTTTTAACGTTTATGACGATATCTTCATATAATGGGGTAATTTTAGTACTAAAATTCTTGTCGCTTTCATCACACCAAATCGTAAGTTCTTTTTTAGGATAAGACAAAATGGTTTTTTATACTCTCGCCGCACTTCTATGAGTCTTGTGATTGTGTGAATATGGTCTATTGTGCTAAACCTTTTCGAAACACTCCTTGGCCACGTAGTCTTTCTTCGTCTCATCTTCTGCCAATCCTGTTTAGGATGACTCGTGTGAAAAGTCTATAGACGACTGAAAACATGCAGATTGGGCGATAATTACCAGTGTCATGAACGTATCCATTTTGTGCAGCAACACGGTTCTCCTACTTTAATTTTGACTTATAACTTTGTATTTGGACAGGTAGCATGTGAAGGGTTGAGCCAGTGTTTCAATAAGAACTAGCGGTAGATTTTTGAATGTTCTGTTATAATCCTATCTGGCCCGGGAGCTGTGCGACATCTTATAGACGGAATGGCATGTCGAAGTTCCTAAAGTACCTTTGGAATAACATAATCGTCTTTCCTCTCATTACATGGAGGTAGACGAACGTGGCTACCGAAGAGATTCGATTAGTAATCGGAGATGATTTTCTCCATCGCCTTTTTGGAGGAGGTAAGTGTTCCGTCCTGGCGTCGGGGAGCCGCCATCTTGGTCTTGTGATTTGTGAAGCATCGGCAGGCATAGCGAATACTTTTGCCAGCCTTAGCTGCTTCATTCATCACTTCTGCTCTTCTCTCTTTAAAGTCTTCTTTTATCGCTTCTCTGCAGCGTTTCGCAAGTTCAGACGTAAGCCGGTTATTGCCTGCGGCTCTAGCTGCTCCACGTTGGCGTATCAACTCAAGAGTTTTTGAAGACAAAGTCTCTTACTAGTTATTGAACTCTCGACGTTTCTTGCGCTATCGTTTAGGTGCTTTATTAGCCGGTCATATTCTTCGTCTATGTTGCCAATGACGGTATCCACCCAAAAGCTGGCTAAAGAGTTGTATAAATGCCAATTTGTTTTCATTCTGAGATTTCGTTTTTTAAAAATTGGAACTTTCTCTTCTTTCCGTGTGAATAAAAATTTGGCTCGAAGATGGCGCTGGTCGGATCCGTGTAGAACTTTCGGACAACTGCGACGTCCGTTAGGTAAAATCTATTTAGTATAACATGATATATTTCGTTATGGTACTTTCCATTAGAAGGCTCCCACGTCCATCGTAGAGAAAGGGGCTTTGGGAATTGAGAGTTATCACGGTACATTTTGTTTGCCACGATAACCTTTAATAGCCGCTCTCTCTGTTCATTCCATTAGACTCTGTGGATCCTAATGTTATGTTTTCGAAAAGTTCTTATACGGCCAAAGCTGGTATTTGACCACGTTTTTTCAACTTTAGACGTCGGATTCGGGTCGTTAGTTGTTCAAACGAGTTGACGTTCGTGATCAAGGTCAAATTAATAAGTACACCTACGAAACCGACACCACTGTTACCGCATGTTCACGGTACAGTTCTTCTCAAGTGTTGTAAACACTTAATTGCTGATGTATTATCGTTTCGGCCAGTCCGATGACGTCGTGCCCAATTTTTTAGAATGCATCAGAATGTTTTCTACGGAGGTTTTTGATGTACACAAGAGTTTGTGTGGTATGTATAGATTGTCAGCTTAGTCCTTGGTTGGGGTTCCTTGGATAGTGTACTGCACTTTTTCATTTTTCAATCCCTTTATATAGTTTGAAACTTTTCAAACACCAATTATACTCTATCAATGCGTTCGTATGTTTTTCGATCAAATATTTCCCTACTTCGATACCAGTTGTACGTCGGTATTATATGGATACGTCGGTATTAATTTGCATATTTCTCAGCATATATCTCCATCCATCCTTTTATCTTTCCTTTGAAATGATTATCAAGTTATTCACAGATTATCATCACTATATAGAAATTGAAACTGCATAGAAACAATGTCTCACTAACCTACTGGCCATAGCTGTTAAATTGAATTGGATTTTTGTCACAAGTTTTGAACCGTCTACGCAACTCTATGTCAATTACAGTTTTTCCACAGATGTTATTTTGTACGTCATCTACTACATATTTTCATAAAATTAAAAAAAATTTGAATTGATTTCTGAAAGCATATACTAAGTGTACAGCAGTACTAGATGAAACATATGAGAATGTTCAATCGTTAACCAGTAACTGACTGATTGATGATATTGAGAAAAATTCACTTCATTTTCAATGCCCTGACACTTCTTCAACTTTTCGTCCTTTCTCAAAGATCCATCCTTTCCTTTCTTTTCCCTCATCCTCATAGAACGTTTTTCGAAAATGTAAAACAATTCTGTTCACATCTCGGAATTTATCAACCATTTCATCATAGTCCATCAAATGTTTTCCCAAAAGAAGTTGATTCGGTTAGCTTGTATCTGTACCACACTTTCGTGAACAGAAGAACGTTTTCCTACTATTAGAAACGTGTCAAATGTTTCATGATTTGATCTAACCTTATGCTTCATGGTGTCTAAAATTTCCAAGCTATGTAAGAATTGATTTCCGAAATCTCTTAACCAGTGGACATTTTAGAATGAGCAATTCTACGGCCAAAGCCATTTTCATGATGATTCTGAGATCTCAGAGTTCAAAAACAATATTTATGCTTGAGGTTTTCATTAATAGGTAATAAAATGTTAGTATATTATGACATTAAATTGTACTTGAAATAGAAATAAGCACACTGACCTGATGATGTACGTTGATTAACGGCATGGGTTGTTGCCGTCCTGTCACTGTTTGCATAGGTGGAGTCAGATAAGGTGTAGATAATGGAGTCCCTATCGGCGGAGCTAGCTGCCCTGTTGAAGACTGTTTCTGTAGTCCCATTGACCCGTTATTGGCGCCACCGATCATCGTACCACTTCCCATTCCCGTTCCCTAGAATATGGCTATGATCTGTTCATAAAAATCTTTGATATTTTCAGAACTCTGTAAATTGTGCAACGTGAATTTTTACTGCTTACAGTACAAATCGGTATGCATAATGAATGAAAATATTCAGCTGAATGTTAACTAAAATCTTTATCTACCACGTTTTGTGGGAGACAAATTTCAATAGAACTCAAAACAAAATTAATACACAAAGGTTGCAAGGGTATGAAATATTGTAATTTATACAAGAAATCGTAGAATAAACGAAGATCTAATCATATTTTTTGAAATTCTCTTTTTACATGACCTTAAGGATCTAAAACTATCCAGAATTGAAATGATTCATTAAGCAAAAATAAATCGCAAGGTTGTTCCACTACACTAAAGAAATGCGAAAAAAAAAATATATTGGAATTATTAACAGAAGCAATCCGGCAATCATTCTAAAGGCTGTGGAATATCAGCTTTTTCCTTTTAATGATGACAGCTTACTAGGCAAGCTATGTGTCAGTACATATCTGCAGTAATGAGCAAGAGCAAGTTGAGTGAACGTCTCTCATAAGAAGTCTGTTAAGATACCAACACGAGATAAATTTCACGTGTCTATATAATTTAACACTAGGGGCGCGGTCGCGCATGCATCCATGGATTGATCAACACCGATGCTTCTCTTCTCTATTACTAAACGCTAGCGATAAACATATTTATCTACCTGCATCATTTGAGCAGCTGTGAAAATTTGTGTAGGACCACGGTTCTCCATTGGATTTCGTTTTATTCTCGGTGGACTGCGAACTGGCGGATGTGTGGCTCGCCAATATGCCTCCAAAAAATCCGCAAGATGTTCACACGCATCTTCCAATTGGTTTTCATCCAATAACACATCAAAAAGCTCCTGGAAACAAAACAAAGACCATCATTACATAGAATTTTAAAACTGGGCAAACACTTCCTCAATTTATTTATTTCTCATTGACTCTTCTTAGTGAAAGTATAATTTTTAGCATGAATCGATACTCCTTAATCAGTACGAAGGAAAATCGTGCTACAGAAATCTAACATTTAAAAGTATACGGCTGCATATTTTTCAGGTTTAAAAAAAATTGATGAGGTATGATGAAGAAGATATTCTAATAGTTCAAAACTATTTTTGTTTGTTGCTTCAACAAGCAGCTATATGACGAATGGTCATACTCAGCTTCCAATCATCCATATTTTCCAAGCACCTAATAACCGTCCATAATCATCCTTTTTCGTTCCTCGCTTCTTTAAAGCACAACAATATTTCGATGGTTACCATTGAAAGTTACGTTGAAATGATAATGCTTGTATTAGCCAATTCGAACGATAACAACGTTTTGAACGAAAATGTAACGAACCGGTGGACATTGGGCCAATTTTTCAGCAGCTACCATTTGCACGTTCATGTTGCGGGACTGTGACTTGTTCCTCGACTTGATCAGACGTTGAAGCACCTATTACTGTTCTATTGACATTTCTGCATATCACTTAAATGACTTGATAAACACAAATATGAATCTATTCCGAGAAGTTAATAGTCATAGATTTAAATTACACACTGTTTTGCTCACCAAATCAATTTATACTAGACTAATTCTAGGGAACTTTTGTGTGGAGGGTGCTTCGAGCATATTACTTTAAAAGTAAGTGCAATAATAATTGAGGGCATATTTGTTCTGTATGATGAACTACAAGATAAGATAAGATAAGCTTTGACGTTGATCAATCCCCTCGTAGCGGGAGGCACCTACGTATTCGTGTTCAGTGTGATATCGTGGAGGTGGTTGAATGCGAGCTTGGTCTATACAATGACTTGTGTTGATCACTCTTCACTAAGTCAGTGCCAGTTATCTCACCCAGATTTCTCTGCTACCAATTTTCCGACCCGAGGGATGACGGGCTTGGTTGGCCTGGGGAGCGGCTGCGAATTAATTCGGACTGGTCTGTCGCGCCACACCTTTACCACTGCACCACTGCGTCCCATAATGAAATTATACAGATAAGTATTTTAAATTTCATACATATATGAGAAACAGAACCATTCCATGTACAAATGATATGGATGATTTCTACACGAAAATATATAAGCTATGGCTATAGGAAATTTTAATGCTCTTATTAACTTGCAACAGTTATTTTCGACGTCGACGTGTCGATGTCGACGATCTACAGGGTACTCGGTAAATTAAAATGACACAACTCCATTACCACCATCTAGTTTATTGAGAATACGTTGGAAAAATGATGTCTGGCATCAAAATATTCTCAAAAATAAGATGGTCCCTGATGAATTTGTTTCAGACTGTAAGTTTCTGGCGATCAAAACGGCAGTATAAAATATAACACTTTTCATTGATTAATGAACCCGCGCATGAACAGATCCTTCCACTAATCCGAATTCCCTAGTCAATTCAACAAATTCTTTCCTATCTATTCTTCACTCATATTTATTAATAATAATAATAATAATAATTTTTGGCGTTGATCAATCCCTTGTGGTGGGATGCGCCCCCACCATTCAACATGATATCGTGGAGGTGGTTGAATGCGGGCCTGGTCTATACATGACTGGGGTCGCCCACTCTCCACCAAGTGAGGGCCAGTAATCTTCCCGCGCCTCCCCTGGTACCAATTTACCGACCCCGGAGGGATGGTGGGCTTGGTAGGCCTGGGGGGTAGCCGCGAACTGATTCGGGCCGGCGTGTCACTGCGGCACCTCCACCACTGAGCCACTGCGCCCCCCACTCATATTTATTCATTATTATTTATCGACTACTAATTTACTTCTCCATTATCATGACATATATCAAACTGCTGTATTTCTACAGCGCGTTGGCTTTGTATATATGCCTCTCTCTCCCTCTCTCTATAGCCTCCTCCCTCAGTGACATTGAATTCTTTGTATACTGTAGTGTACTATTGTGTTAAAATTCGTTCTTATCAATTATCGCGTTATATTATTGTGTTAAATATCATATTATATAAAGATTTAACTGCCAAAGTTTGAAAGTGTAATTACTCAGATTGGAATTTACCAAACGGCTATGAACCCGAATCAATATGACTCTACTTTTCTCGAGACCTCAAAAACAAGTTGCTTTAATACCGAGTGGGATTTTTATTCGTCTATTAATTATTATATCTATTTATTAACCTCCCTTTAGCGTTTTGATGAAAAAAAAACTCTCTAATTTAAATTGTTTTCACATTCAACTTACTTTTGGTGAGCTTATCTTTATATATACATGTATCGGTGCCAAGCTAGTTTTGGCTAGTTGACTGGGATGGTTGATAGTATCGCAGTCGAGGATGACCAATTGCATTGAACGAGATAGCTCAAAGATGCGCTCAATTTCAGTCTGTATCTCGGCTAGAAATAATTGAGGAAAACATTATAAACGAAATGAGGATAAAATATACTTGATGAAATCAAGGATAAAGGTAAGCATTTAAGTAATCTATATCCTTATGGAGATACGCCACTGTTTCGTTTTCATGTCATACTACTATGAGAGGTGTTACGTAGAGGTGTTTGGATAGGAGTGAACTCTAAAACATTTTCAAACAACCATTCTGTTGACAAGTCAGTGCTATGGTACCGATTGACCGATCGTGAAGCATAAAAGACTTAGTTAGCCTGGGGCCGGATTGAAACTCGCGTATACGGTATCAACCCACATGTTATTGTGAATGAAGCGACATAATGGAAAACATACGAAATTATTGAAGGATCTAGTAGAATTTATGTGCTAAAATTATACACAACACAAATTTCGGCTCAAATATCTACAATAAAGCTGATGAGAAATCAGATGCATGGTTGCATTCAAATTACTCGCTTATTGATGCTGGTAACGACGGTAACCAATTCTAAGTGAAAGAATACATCATGCAATATGTACGCATATAAACAAGAAACTCAAATATGTGCATAATTAAGGTTTGAGGAACATATATGATTAAGCAAACAGCTTTTCTACTCAGTGAAACGTGGAATTCATTTCTTGTATTGATTGTGATTTGACGATAGTATAATAAATATAATTGTGACAGTGTTCGTTTCATCTCTATTTTATCAATAAAGTGCTCAAAATAACAACAATGAGTGAAAGTTATCGGAAAAAATGACTATTATTTTATAATTTCCAAGATCGGTTATCCTTAAACCTCGGCATTTGTAAATTGAATATTTTGATTATATCTTTGTTTAGCAATACTCGAGGTTGGTAAATAGTGTTTTATTGTAAAGACAACACAACACACAGATAGGTTAACGTTTCGGCAAAATCGCCTTCATCAGAACCTAAAAAGTCTATGCCAATTGTGTGGTTCGTTCAATCAAACATTATCACTAACAGTGCAAAAGAAAGTTTAATTGTAGATTAAACAGATTGTAGATTTAACAAAAGTTTTCTATTTGTAGTGAGTATTTTGAAAGAGTCGTTTCTACTACATTTATTACATACGCTACA
>KN716364.1:122252-152045 GCA_000816705.1 Dictyocaulus viviparus
AGAATGTTCCTCCAAGCATGGCTAATGGATAAAAATCAGGAAGTCCTTCGAGGCAAAAAACGACAAAACCAATCACTAAGATCGATGACGACATAACCCATTGTGCGAATACACCTAAATTTGCATACACCTCAATTTATCAAGCTTTCAACATCAAGAAAAAGTATTGAAATTACGGTTGAAAGCATATTCAACTAACAGATATGCCAGTCGACTTCTATAGGTGTTGGTATCGCTCGTTCATACCAAAAAGGCACTTAACAACAATTATAGAACCATTTGTCAAAACGTTCATTTGAAGCTTTTAATAGCCACGAAAAAAATTAATATTTCTATCTGATTTATATGAATGGTCCTTCAGTGAAAAGCTGAATGTTTTCTCGAGGCGATCGTGAAGTTTTTTTCTGAATCAAATCTTTTCAAAACAAGTTAGTAGATTCTATTCAATCATCATTGGCTAGAAACCATATATGATGATTGTTTAGAGATTTCTTAGTAGAAGACGTTATGATGTTTCCGGATTATTTCTATGTTCCAGTGAAGATGAAAAAAGACAGGACGTTCAACTAGAAAATATTGACTAGTCCAACATCATGAAGAAAAACGACAACGTCCACAACATTCTTCGGAGCTACACGAGACGTGGAAATGTGAAATCTACGTGTTCATGTAAGATTTCATACATAGAATACTTCTTTCGCAAGCCATAAAGTTTAATTTTCTTAATATAAATTATTTCATATGAATACCATCAATTTTGTTGGAAAATCAATCAATTATCGATCTGATATTTCCTCATTCTGTAATGAACGCTTCCAATAAATGGCGTTCAATTCAATAGCACTAAGTGCGATGAAAGGTTTCTGAATTATAAAGCTACAATATTGCCTATTATTCATGCTTTTTTATTGAATTAAATCAATTAAAATGATGATTAGCATATTACAATTACCATCTGCAGCGTCGTACTTCTTAACTGGAACGAACATCGAACCGAAGAAGACCACCGACACACCGCATGCACACAGACCAATTGTCAAACTCATCTGTAACGCTACAGTTGACCTACTTCAAAAACATCAGAACTTAGATGTATGCAGACAATGTAGTCAGTTCTATGTTTGTAGATCAGCGGATGCGATCCACAGATATATGACCTGGTTCAAGACCTCACAAGGAGATATAACCACCCGACATACTCATCAGACATTTCTCACTTGTACCTTTTCACTCCATTACTCTACCTACAGTTAGTCAATGTTATTGAAATAAAGATGAATTCATTTCTATCCATTTAGAATACTATCGATCTATAAATCGTAAGGAATGATTATTCATATCCGAAAAGAAACGATAATGATTCCTATTCAAAAATGAAGAAGTAAAAGTTGATTTTGAAACATTTCAACTAGAAAATAATGTGATTCACAGTAACGTAAATCAAATGTAGAGTAAAGTTATGCAAATTTTTCGATGCCATGAAAATCAGAGTTCGAAAGCTTCATACTAACTGCTTCATTAAAGAAAAAAAAAATGATTCTTAACTGTGAACTGCATCCAATTCTACTATGAATTTGAAAAAGAATAAAAAGAATAAAGCATAATATCCTCGAGCGCTATTGATTTCATTGATGAGAAAAAAAGAGTGATTATTCATATCAGAATGAAAACGAAAGCAATCAGTCCGTCATTTTACAAGAGTTGATATCGACGTAAATTCAAAAGTGCAATTACCTTGACATATCAGGCGAATCGTGCTTTATTACTTCTCAACATGTCAGTGAAACAAAACGAGAAGCAATAAGTTCAGCAACTTCTGCTAGTTTCATGAATAGCAGTTGTACAGTAACAAACGTCCTATGAGTGAACGTTCTTTCGTATTACGTCTGTCCCTATGAGTGAAAGAAACGTACAACAACCGTACACTATCATCAAGTAATTCACCAGTTCTTCCGCTTCGGTTGAACTGCTATCACGTGTTGGCCCGTAACGTTTTTTCTATACTCACATTGGAGCTTAGAGGTAAATTTGATCTATTCAAAATCGTCATTCATATAGACAAAGATTGAATTGTTAGTTAATTTTGAAAAAATACTGTAACTTTAGTATTAAATATATAAATTATATTTTGCATTGAACGCAAGTCTAAAACTAACAAAGCTCAACCTCATTCATCGGAATGACTCCTCACTGAATACGGTTTAACCTGTCTGAACACCAACGGACACGATCTGACGCCAGCCTTCGAACACTCAGAAATCCAACAAAACTGTTGACCAATTTTTTTCGTTTATAAACTTCGTATTAATAATATTCTGATTAAATATTACTGTAATATATAAATATGTTACAACAGTTTTTCGTCAGAATTTCATTAAGGTAGTGTTTTTTTGTTTATTCTTCAATTTTATGAAATAATTTATAAGAAAGAAATAATTGGATGACTGCATTTTTTCGAAACATCAATGAAAGTAATAAAAATTGACGAAAGAAATGAATACACATAGAATATAAATTATTGTTGTGAAAATATCGTTGTAACAATAAATAATGATGAAAATATCAATGAAAACATAGGAGATGGGCGGTAGATGAATGAGGGCTATGCAGCTGAGTAATCTGACGAGAACACGATACACACGATAAAGCTTAATAAAGCTTAATAAAAACATAGGTGGAATCTTGATGTAGCAAATTTTGTATATACAATTAATTTCGTATTGTCTATCACTAAAAACCGACGAAGACAACGACCAACAACGACAACGACAACGACGACAACGACAACGACAACAACAACGACGACAACGACGACGACGACAGCGACCACAACAACGAAAACGTTATCCGTAAATGGTCGAACTAATCAATACGATTCATTAAAAAGTCCATTGTTTATAACGATGAAAAGTTAACGAAATGATTGAGTAATTGACAAACGCAGGACTTCAGACGACCCTCACAATAATCATTGTACTGCGAGGTGATCGTAGTACTCATCTGAAACACAAACGAAAACCTCATCTTACAGAGTTATGCATAGAGACCGATTTTAATAATTAATGATGATCTTCGTTCTAATGGCCAATATCGACGAAATGAAATATTCATCAATAAATCGGTTAGCATTTTTAGAAAAAAGTGGACGATTTGCTTCAGTTAGAGTGAGTTATATGAATTATATTGTTTATATACGCTTGTGATTGTACATAGTAATATAATATATAAAAATATATTAATATTATTATTATTAATATTGCATACAAATACACAATAATATGGAATTTTTATAATTGTATAACTGAACAATCGTCGTTCCAAGTCATCATCCTGAAGAAAGAAGAAAAATACAATCACTCAGCTACGAAATTCGTTTCAGAATGTGACTCATTCCTGACTTGATAAATCACTGTCAATATCTGTTCAACAATAGTGGCTAACATATAAATCTAGGATTCAATGAGAAGTTGATGAAGAAGTAACAACACAAACGATCTATTCATAGTAATAACAAAACTTAATCCAAAAACTTGAATTAAGCTTCCATAATTTTTCACTGAATTGTAAATCTGAACATCAGACAGGTGATGCGTGACGCAGTGGTGGAGGTGCCACAGTGATGTGCAGGCTTGAATCAGATTCGGCATTGCATCTCCTGCCTACAAAGCTCAGCATCGTTCTGGGGTCGGTAAATTGAAACAAGAGAAATCTGTGTAAGATAAACAGCACTGACTTAGTGAAAAGTGATCAATTGAAGTCACTGCATAGTCCAGGCTCGCATTCAGTCTCCTACCACGTTAAGTAAGCAGATCTCGCAGTGAAGTTTAATCAACACGTAGTGGTCGTCTTCTGCGTATATGGTAACAGTTGCGTGACGAAACGTTGCTGGTGTAATTTTGATTCTCTGAGGCAGTGTAGATCAGGCGTTGTCATGGTCTTCACCTCTGGTAGCCACCAGCCGATGGATCAGAGGGTATGTTCCTCTCTGTGACTATATTTCATCAAAACGATAACAATTCCTGGTCGATTCACTATTGTTCAGGTTTAAACTCAAAATGGAAGTCCTAGAAACACCTCTCAGCCACGCTGAGGCGGTGAACCATATGCGAGGAGTGATCAAATAAATGCACAGTAAGTTTGTCATTGTTTTGCATAATTTTGAAACTCTGAATTGAATCTTGCTAGAAAACTAGCTGGCTCTCCTACGCTTCTTGCAGTAAGTTGAAGTAAGCCTTAGCTTAGGTAGATACCTGCGGAATGCGCCATTCAGTTGTCATCAACGTGATGTCATTCAACTAAGTAGAATCGAGTCCAAGTATGGTCTATAAATTCATCTAATGTAACCGATTCTTTTCAATTTAATGCTACTTATTCCCTCATATCATTTTAGTATAGACTCGGGAGTGATAGGCTAGTTTCCCATGAGTTATCGCTTGCGTATCTGTATCTGTTCAACACCTCCTAGCACTAAGTTTTGCGCACCCAATGTTTCATATATAAATTAATGTACTATTATTATTATTATGAGTTCACAAATTTTCTTAATGAATAGAAGAATATTCTACAGAATTACTAAAAGTTCCGTTGTGATGTGAAAAATTGTGTAGTAATGAACTAGCGTAGATGAATTCTGACCAGCTTACAACTTAACGAAATGATGTGGATTCTTAGCAGTCAATTGGATACAAAGTACTGCCGCCGTATGACAGAGTGGTCTTCTGAAAAGAAGATAATCGACAACAAGACAAAGTCAACAAGCAGTGTTCTTAGAAGATGTGAGGAACAAATAACGATTTCTCCTATATTTTTGAATGAGGTAATCTATAAATAAGAAATGAATGCATACCTTTTGTAAAACGAAATCAAATATTCTATTGTATAATAATTATATGATTATCCATATGGATTTGAATAGCTAAACAAACAATAACAATAACTTTCCATAGCGGTGATAAACGAAGTGTGCTATTGAGGAGAACAATAGAGTGAATTATTAATTAACGGCTTGATTTCTGCTTACAATCAACAACATTTCATAGAGAAAAGCTTGAAAATCAATAGTGAGTTTGTTTATATAACTCATATAGAAACAGTTCAGTTCGCTGTTGGCTTGTTTAGCTACACCATTGTATTTGTCATTATCCACAAATACCAAATGATTTTATCAACTGCAAAGATTCTGAATTCAATAAAATCAATATCGATTGTTTATTTTTTGGAAGGAATCCAATAGACATCAATGTTCGTCGATCATATCATCAGTATTTAGTGATAAAGAGAGTGATAACTACAGTTAAGCATTCCAGATGAATTTCAAACATAACGAATCGAAAAAAGCAATTCAAAATATTCAGAGCTTATCATGTGAAAAATTAAGAGCAAAGATTACACAATATTTCTAGACGATCAAGAAAACGCTTAAATTATTAAGATCTAAGCTGATCACATACATTGTAGATGACCGATCGATGAAGTGAAGACGATTACGTAGAAGGAGCACGTTTTGCTCTTGAACTATAGCCATACCACCCACCATCCCTTTGAGTTTTACTATTTCAAAGAGAAAAAAAGAAAACTGGTTTTAATTAAACAGCTTACAATGACACATTCAATGGAATAGTACTCGAGTTATAGAGTTATATATGTTTGAGTCAAGAATATCCTCAAACACTTCAAAAAGAAAGTGATACGAGTAGTATTTTGGTGAATGAACGATGATATAATGATGAAGAATATTCTTTACTACGGGAATGACTACCGTTATCATAAATATGAAGTATTGAATGAAGAAATTACTTAATCAGTTCAAATAAACAAATAAAACAATAACATATGCATATATGCATAAGCTTAATTCATTTATTATTCAAAATAGATCATGTTGTTAAATAAACAGATTGTTGTTTAGATAGGATTCTTCTTTTTTCAGAACGTTACATAATTATGACGAATAGAATTGTATGAATTCAAATCAAAAATTCTATTATGTTTATTCAAAATCGTAAACTATTCAAAATTTTATAATAGGCGTTCAACGGTGCGGTTACACTATTACATGACCGACGAACTAATCAGCAAATCGATTCAATCAATAACTGAGCTGCTATACGACTGCGATCAGCTGACTGTCATCATCATCATCATTCATTTACGAATTTCTATATTAGATTTTAATGTGTAAAATTATTTGAAAAAGAAAAAAAAACGAACAAAATCGTTCTATTGCATAATATGTTTTATTAATTATCGATTATTTGAAGTGAAAAAAACAAAGATAATCACTAAGAAAAGAAAAAGAAAGAAAAGAAAAAGAAAAAGAGTTTTCAAAATCAACTAAGATGTTACCGAGTGTTTTTCTCAGAGTTTGTTAGAATCAATTTCATTGTGACCGATGAAATTTCACGCAACATGTATTTTTTTTTTCTGCTGCATTACACAATTTGTTTATTTATTTATTTATTTGTCCGTACATTCAGAACAATAAACAGCTAGATTGTTTTTTTTTTTGCTTCACAATTTAAGAACATCATTTCTGAACACTTTATCAGAGCACACAATCACTCGCGTACGTACTCTCGGCGGCATATGACTCCACCTGACTCGAGTGTGGTGATAAGACGATCATTCTCGATCCAACGAGTTATCACCGATGGTTTGTCTTCAGACTAAAAGTCAATGAATCAGTGAATGAAATCGATCTGAGACTGTATAATCATCACAAATATTGCAACAAGAAAAATGTTGTTAACGATTGAAATTTTTCGAACTCTTTGAAAACATTTCAGTATTCCTATGAAAAGCTACTACATCTACTATTCGACAACGTCAGCATCGAGAGTTACCAGCTGATACAAATGAGCCATCCAACTGAAAATCTATAGATTTCGGTCAGTAGAAACAATTTTGGGACGCAGTGGCGCGGTGATGGAGGTGTAGTAACAGTGACACGCACTACCAAATCAGTTCGCGGCCACCCCCATGCATACCAAGCCCGCCATCTCTCCAGGGTCGGTGAATTGGTTCGAGATAAATCTGCGTAAGATGTCTAGTACTGACTTGGTGAAGAGTGGTCAACTGAAATCAATGTTTAGATCAGACTCGTATTCAATCACTTCCACGATTTCACGTTGAACACGAATGCGCAGGCGAATCCCTCTACAAGACATTGATCAACGCAGAAGCTTATCTTAGATTATCTAAGATACAATTTCAAAAGTGGACTTTTTCAGGAATATGAGGAATAAACCATGGCATACTGAAAAATTTTGTCATCTACGAAAATACTACCACTATAGGAAAATATCTTCCGAATTATTTTAACATTTTTGTGCAAATTTCAAAATTGCACAGATTTTTTTCTCACGAGAAGGATTCCTATGTAAATATTTAGAATGAAGAAAATATAATAATCAATGCAAATACTTTTACAGAATACTTCATTAGTTTTATTCTATCCGATCATTTCTAGCTATGGTGAATTGACCAAAATTTCTTAATGGAAAACATTGAACAAGCATTAACGTTATCTACCTCCATGAGGAAGTGCCTGAGCCAGTATTCTCTGTGTTATAACGGTGTTTGGAATTGAATGGTTTACGAATAACTTGAGACGAACAGTCTATTGCCATATCAGCGGTACTCACCTTTCCAGATTATTCTGGTTACAATTCACCTGCTGAATGGAAGGCGCGATTTTCCCGCGGTCAGACTCGAACCCGTATATACGAAATCAAGCGTGCGTGTCACTCTGATACCTCCCATCATTGTGGCCACAGTATTTCGTAAGTAATTTAGATTATGGATAGCCGTAGATGAAACATGAAGAAGAGTGCATTATTAAGCAGTAGGAGCAGCAATTTTTAATCACCTAACATATACTAGACCTCTAATGCTAATCGCTGATATTATGCTCAATCCGGTTTCATTCAGCAGTAATTTAACGTACTTCATTAATTATACGTGATAATCATTAATTATACGTGACAATCTAAGATCAAAAGACGAGATAATCTTTGGCATTGACCAATCCCTTGTGGCGGAATATGCCTACGCATTCGTGTTCAACGTGATATAGTAAAGTTAACTGAAGGCGAGCCTGGTCTATACAGTGACTTAAATTGACCACTCTTCACCAAGTCAGTGCTAATTATGTTAGCCAGATTGTTTTGGTACCAATTTATCAACCCCGGATTGATGGCGTGCTTGGTGGACCTGGGGGCTGCCACGAACTTAGTCGGGCTGGCGTGTCACCGCGACACCCACCTCCACCACTGAGCCACTGTGCTCACTAGCAATATGCCAGATACCAGTACTTATAAACTACTCATCAAAACCTGCTCACTTTTTATATTTTACAATTTTAATATCCTTTTAAAACAACCTAAATATGATCATTATAATATTTACAGCTCTTCTTACGAAGTGACCATTTAAAGGGATCATAACAAATTGTTTTATATTCAACTAGAACTGTTCCCATAGACAGTATCTTACCAAGGTTCTAGCTAGTACTTGTGCAACGCTGTTTTTCTCTACTGTTACGAAAATTACACAAACACTAACAAATATCATGACTTGAAAAAGTTGCTAAAGAGTTTGAATGAGTCAATGATAAGGACAAACAAGTAAAAATGAGGTAGGTTTTTTTTTTGAACATAGTATGAGAAACATTAGCAAGAAGGAAACCGCAAACAAGAAGCATTCCGTGTTTCATATTACAGAATCAAACAGTTTGAATTAAGAATTCGGCATATCTCTTTACAATATCTCTTTCAAGAGTGTTTGATTCAAAAACACTTCAATATTGTATTCATTCGTAACGCCTGAAGCATCGATTTTTACGAATAACTCAATATCATTACCGATATTAGAACATCATTATGACCTATGATAATCGATAAAAAATAAATCTACTATGACAATTATATTCATTGATTTTCTTTTTGATAAATAAATCACATGCTACAATCGTACTCATGAGATATGTTGCTCTAGAATTTCTATGATCTGCAATTATCGTGCGTGACAATAATGAGTGCCCGTGACACAGAAGAAATTTTTAAACTCACAAACGCTGACCTCGATAGCATCCCGATCGTGTTTGATATAAAAGATTGTTGGGATGACGGATTTCTCTAGAACTCAGAACAATTTCATTTTTAGATTCAGACACTTAATAGATTGATATACTGGGCACTTCAGTGGACTGTGTCGAAGAAATGACACGAATTCTAAGAATCTCTGCAGAACAAGACAGGTGCTGACAGTGCACGTTGTACAAAAGTGCTCCCTGTGATGTTGAATTACAGTACTCACTGATACTGAACGTATCGTTAAAATGATAAAAATGTACGTCAGTTTTTGTTTCGTTGGATAAAAACGGCACCATTGAATAGAATCAATTATGTTCTGTTTTACTCATAGGTTTATTCATTAAGTCAAAATCAGTACAGTACTATTCTTACTAATACATCAGTTCATGAAATAAGTCCTGTTTACGTTGTACTGTTATCAACACTAGACCATTTCAACGAGAATAAAAAGTGCTAGCATACCTTAATAGGAGTTTGAGTATGAACAAGTTTTCCAGAAACCATCTTGATGAGCGATTTAACCGTTCGACCATCAGGTGTAGTCTCTTCAAATTCCTAAATACAAAAATTATTCATAACAATATTTCAAAAACAATAACAATATATTATGAATAATTTATTATTCTGTACCAACCTCGTCAAGCTTAAATTCAAGCTTGGTGTTCTTGAATGTTGAGGTTTGGAAGCAGACCCATTTGTCACCCTAGAAAAATGGCTTGGAAATAATTGTAACCTCTCCGGACATTTAAGAAATACCATACAATATGGAGTTTATTATATAATAATTGACGTATTTGGTTTGTGTTGTTGATGTTGTTATTCTGTTTTTTTTTGAATTCCCTTTGTAAATTTTAAATGGTGCTCAACTATAGCTACTGTAGCTACCTCAAAAATATTCATGATAACGCGTAACAGAGAAAAAATTCTGTTTCCATCTGAATGTATAGCCTAATCAAATTATGAGTCTATGCTGGATCAAGGTGTGCTTCATCTAGATCTACGTCGTTATTACGTGCCTTCCTAAATGGTATAGATGAGGATCCTCACGCAAAAGAAGTCATCCACTCACAGAGTTCTGTCACCTGCAGAGCTATAGATCAATTATCAATGGAATTTAAAGATCTATCATGTGACTCTAGTGATTTTTTCTTTCTCGTATCGTTTGAATACAGAAGCTGCTGAAGATTTGGAATCTCTAAGCTTCACCTGAACCAACAATTCAGCAGTCAAATTTCTGATATTTAACTACATTCAGCCGATAGAAAGGAGTTAATTATTGATTTTACTGAGCTGTAAAACTAGTATCATAAAGCGAAGGAGGATTAATGATCAGCTGTGATGTGCAGCAGTAACGAATAGATGATATGTTGAAGATTTTTTTGATAGCTAAACAACTAGTGATCTAGTAAAGTCTAGTTGTAAAATAGTATCTAGTCCTACCAAGTCCTGCACCTTTAGTGTCCTCATTTCCAGCAACCTTATACTTTACGCTATAGTAAAGCCAACGTTTAACACACCGAAATTTAACAAATTCGTCTTCTCACTAACCTCTTTTTTAATTTCAAGCTGCACTTTGATATGTGCAGCAGCTTTACGTACTAGAATATTGACGCCGACTTCCTAAAGATCATTGACTCACATTGAGGTTTATAGTTAAGAATTTTTCACAATGAGCTAAAAATCAATAGACCTTCATATACTCGTCAAAATTCTCACTCTTATCCAAAACCCATTTACCTTCAAAGCTCATACTTCTGAAATTACAATATTGTCATTGAAAAAGAACAAACGAAATGAAATATAGCAATCAGCAGAATCTGAATAGTTTCTTAAATCAGCAAGCGAATATTGATCACATTAAAACTGCTTGCTGTTTAAGCTTGTAAGAATATTCTTCATGAAAAAAAAGTATTCTGAGATGATATGATAGTATCTCATATATTAATCGTAATTGAATTCGATAATGAACCGTTAACTCGTTGAGGGTTGGAGTCTAACGCACAATTCCTACGTTGAACAATTTTGTGAAAGAAACTTTCAGAGAATCCTATAACATTACTATTAAGGTTTAAGTAAATTTGTACGTACTAAGAAACATTTTGAAGTGTTCTTTCAGACGGGAAACGATGAAGTTGAGAGATGTTAATATTAAAAATATACTAATAATAATAATAATATCGCTGATAATTTGTTATGAGCAACGAGTTATCGTAACAACGTCAAAAAACAAAACGAATAGATCGTTATCAAAATGAACAAAGTATAAACGAGCAATGCAATTCGTTATCAATCTGTTTATACTCTTTTTTTCTATACAGTTTTGCTAAGATGTTGTCGAGAAAGAAGCAGAAGCAAAAAAAAATAATCACTAGCACAAAGTATAGTGCTTTTGTGCAGAGATGTTTGAACATGACAGTATAACTGGTTAAAGTATAACACTATTAAAACCATACAAACCAGTTTCATCAGTTACGGAGAGTACATTGAGTTACGAAGACGAGAACGAATTAGAGGATTTGTCGAATAAGAATGACGTTCGGTGAAATCTGTTCACACTTCATAAAACGACGTTATACTGTAGAATCAGCGATTACCTAATCATTCTAATCATTCATAAGATGATAAGTGAATCAAACACTAAATATCCAACCGATAGAAACATAGTCAACACGAAACAGATTCGGTCAGAAACTTTCTTCTTCCAAGAATAGACTATGCGTAATGAGTCATAGAACTTCCGGTTATTGATTTGATTCCGTGTGTATGCTAATTAATTCATCTTACAACTTCTGAATTCAATGTGTTTTGCTATTCTTCATGAAGTTTACGTTTTATTTATTACATGGATTTACAAAATCGATTATTGATTTCATTCATAGTAGTTATTCTCGATGTTAGAGAATACTTGAATTCCTCATCACTTAGTGCATTACACAAAGCGGACCTTAGCTTGTGATTAGCATAAGTTTCACACTGTACAATCAACAAAACATAACGTTACATCATGTAGTATTAAGCGAAAACACTATGCGAAACAAGTTAAGAATGCTTTCTTCAAAGCAACTTTGTTTTTTACAATGCCATGTTATTGGGAAGTTTTCGACCCTCACGTTTGAGGGTTTGAGGTTAACATACTCATAGATGAATGCCAACAGATTGAAATTCTTATGACATTCATCGATTGCATTTCACTTAATATACGATTATATTTTGATAAAATAAGTACTTTGCGGATAATTCTAAAAACTGCAGAACATTCACAAAGCAATTTCCATACAAGTTTCTTTACGAAGACCTCGGAGGGCCATCGATGATCGTTGGTCTTATATTAGGAGGCAACCGGTTATAACGCTCAGCATCTGATTATTGTCCTTTGATTTTGCTCGATTTTTTATATGATAATAGTAACAATAATATTTATTATAAATGTTTCAAACTATCTAAAAAATACAGCAGTAGCGTGCAAAATAAACATCTATATATGTAAAGATAATTTTGTAAAGAAGTATAACAAAATCGTTTGATAGATAAATAAATATTTCGTTTTTTTTTTTGTTTCTTGAACAACACGAGGTTTCTTCAAAAAAAAAACACTCCATTGAAACGGCTAACGTCTCTGCGGTTTCGCGTTCCTCAAAGCCTGCTGAAAAGGCGAGGTTATTCACAAAATCTGCCAGCCAAATACCCTCATTACTCGACAGAGATAATATTTGAATACTCTACTGTGTAGTGAGGTAGTCACATGAGCAGACAATGAACCTCACTTATCAAACAGTGTTCCTATATATTCTGGGATATCACGTGTGATAACGAGGCATTCCTCTTTTCGATTCACAATTGTGGTGAAGCACCAAAATGCCTCAATAATTTTTCATGCCTAGATCCTCTGTTCAAATGCGAGTATAAAAAAATATATATCTATTAAAATAATATATTAATCTAAATAAATTACATATCAAATCTTATATATTAAAATTATTTAAAATACTAACAAACGAATGACAATGCTAATGGCGACAGTTCATTGATGTTCGTCTTGAAATCAATGCTTCTAATGAGTATTACATGATTGAAATTCATAGCAAATTATATATAAACTAATAAATATCAATGATGAAAAAGCCCTATTCATAAGTACTTCACTAATGTATAGCAGTACTTTTTGTTTGGGCAGATTCAAATTTTCAAACATCTTATGTGTCTCGATTAAATGAAAGACACTGAACCTGTTAGCAGTCACGCTACGTTCTACGGTTCCTGATGACGAACACAAGATTATACTAAAGATATCGTGTAGTTACGATGAGACGCAGATGAAGCTGGACAGGAACATAACCACTATCTGCTGTTCTGTTTCGACAAAAACTTCTCGAAAAGCATGTATGCATACACGGGTACAACTCGATATTTTTAAATTTTGATCTTTACCTTTAATCCTTTATAAATTATTAGATAAGCTAGATAAGTTTTGGCGTTGGTCAAACCCTTATGGCGGGATGCGCCTACATATCCGTGTTCAACGTGATATCATGAAGGTAGTTGAATACGAGCCTGGTATATACAGCGACTTAAGTTGACCACACTTTATCAAGTCAGTGGTAGTTATACTACACAGATTTCTCCGGTACCAATTTACCGATCCCGTAGGGATGGCCGGCTTGGTTAGCCTACGGGGAGGCCTCGAAATTCGCAATTCGGGCCAACGTGATGCCGTGGTACCTCCACCATTGCGCAGCCATAAATTATTATTAACTTAAAAATATCATATATGAACGTGAATTGAGGCCACCTCTAGTGAATGCTTCTCTGTCTATTCAATAAGAAACGAGGCGAAAGATATTCAGTACAAAGCGCAGTTAGAAAATTTCGTATGTGCTCTTCCCGACAAAAAAAAATAGTTCAAAACAAAGAAAGAACATTTAAATGCAATGCATTTTGAGCTTTTAAGCATGTTGAGTACACTATACATCATGGAATTGAAGGACGATCTCTTTAATATGTGAATGATTTAACAACTAAAATTTGTATTGCCTCAATTTGCAATCCTTACTGATGAGGGTTTACAAAAATCTACACTTCATTTCAACTTGAAACAAGGAGAATCCATCTCGACATGCAAGCCTGTTACCGTTCCAAGTTAAGGTTTCAAGGTAACAATGTTGAAGGATTTATGCAAACAATGACTGAGGTAAGGGTGAAAATTATTACGGCTTAGTTACAATCATAGTGAGGATTAGACTTTATTTCCAATATCAGTTGTTGAGGCCACATATCTCAGATTTATTGCAAAACTTACATATACATATATATCACCACTTTTTTGATAATTGTAAACATTCGTGTTATAAATTTTCTTTTGTTTTTCGCCTTTGCTATGTAGATTCAAAACAAGCGTCCATAGAGCACCTTCCTGTCATGCTATCATGATATTTCCTCAAAATTCATCATGTCGAGAGGTTAGTTATGGATAATTGATGACAAACTTGCTTAAGCTTAGCAAAAAATGAGGATATTTCCTTATAATCAAGCCTAGATTAAAGAAAAGTCGGTTAGAAATTGGAGGCATAATAATTCAGAAGTATACTTATATAACACCTGCTTGAAATGAGCAACAGAACTTAGGTCAGAAACCAAAAGAAAATTCATTTACGTAAGCAAAAGTGAGAATAAAACACGCTTGACATTCTCATAATTGTGCAAGCACCATAACCTTTGCTGCTTAAGACTCATTAATCGTTAAAAAAAACTATTTATTAAAAACAATCGTTCAAGAGTACAACATAACTTGTTACATGCGAATCATAAACTATACTCAACTAAACGGCATCAATAATAAGAACATGGTCAACCGTCTGGTCTGAGCGCTGGTGACGGTCCAATTGAAAATTTCGTCTTTTGAGGGGCGTTCGTGGACAGCCGACTCGTCTGAGAGGGGGGATCAAACACTGAGTTGTCTATCGAATGGCCTTGGCGATTTTCGAACATTAAGTCGCCGCTACTTTCTACAGCATGACGGTCATTATTGCTGTTTTTAGAAATGACAAAGCTTATGCGTTCTTTTGCACACCTGATGGATGGATGACCTTCGAACAAAACAACACGATATCCCAATGTTGTGTCTCGTGTATATTATCATTTTTATTAATTCCTCTAGATGAGAAATCTTTAAATAATCTCTCCACAATCCAGCAAAGGTCAAAAATAGAAGAGACGTCAAGACGCTTATTAATACCAATATATTTTTGATTAAAACAGAACTCTTAACAATCTTTTACATTGGTCAGTATATGTAAGCAAAACATTTCACCAATATCTGGATTGCAGAGTGTATTTTCGGACTCAATAAAATACTTAAGCATATATCAACATAACTACATCACTCAGTAAATAACATGTTTCAGATCATGTTAATTTCAACGAGCGTTTTCTTCTTTAATAGGGAGCCTTCAATAACTGTAGCCTAAGTCATTTTAATACCAATGCACCGTATAAAAACCAATAGGAATTCGCAAAAATATATATAATTAGCTGCACTCAAACACATTTAAATACTTGGAAGACAGACTATATTTCCAGGTTGAGAAAAAAAAACATGGAAACAGTCCAAAGACCACCAGGATTTAGTACCCTTCGTTAGAAAACGTTATGTGGTAATCTGGATAGTACTTCTTGAGAATATCAACTGTGATGGAGTGATCAGCTTGACCATACCCCTAAAATAGAGTTACTAAGAAAGTTAACTATTGAAGATATAAAATACGATAACCACTCTTCATTTGAAAAGCAAAAATATACTGCATTTAATTATATTAGAATAGCACTTATGTTGTACCGAATATACATACATGTATGATACATGTACCGAAAGCGCATAAGCAAAAGTTAGAAAAAAACATGAATTTCTCCCTCATAATTGCACAACCACCAGTACATTTGCTATTCAAGACTCATTATTATTAAACAAATGTACTTCAGCTTAGAATCATTATGAAGATAAACACTGATAATTAGTCTTTCAGTAAAGACGCACTACGTACTCCATGTCATCAATTAGTCGTGGTGTTCGAATGCCTCTGTTCCATGCAATGACTTAAGATGAACAGTTTGTTGCTAGGTCAATGCTGCTTAGCTTCTCAGATTTTTACGACATCAAATCGTTGACCTCGGGTGCAAGCTAATTTGCCTGTATACGAAGTCAAATATAGGTATACTGTATTCAAAATTGCACCACATTGTGTTCTTTCCTACTATTGCATTATGCTGTCCCCAATTTTAAAATAACTCTTTTAACTAGCCATCGGATGGTTTGTATAAATAACTGGAGCAAGTCAAGTATCCAGATAGGAACCTGCGAATATCCATACACGAGAATCTCCTTTGCATCGTTTTCGTGCCTAATCCTTCCACCACCAACACACTTTAGCTCGAATAAAGAACCAGAATTCTTACGAGCAATATCAAGAATATTGGCATGAAAGTTGCATTTATAGTAGCCACGAACTATGTACTTTTCTTCTTTGGTCGATTTATCAGCACACTGAAAACAGTCATTATAAGACAGTTGTATCAAAATGCATCATGATACCAAGCTTGACTAATTTGTGAAGGGAACACCATATTATCTTGTTAGTAAAACAACTTTCTGAACAGCATTAGCAGTATTTTATTATGAGCAGACGAAAGCTATAAAAAATGGAATAACTTGCTCGAATAAGGATGTATTTGAACGTGCCAGAAGGATCAATATCGACATCCGGGATTTCTGCCAAAGACATTATATGCCTCCTAAAACAATGCATTTTACGAACAATATATCCGTAAGAGTGAACTAGAAATTATACTCTCATATAAAAGAAAGATTGCAAATTCACCTCTGAATAAAGTTACATAGCAAACGTTTCATTGAGAAAATTAGAAGATGCAGAAAGGGTGACCACGGAGCGTAAAAAATCAAAGTGAAATTCATCGAATGATCAATCATTTTGGTTTAGAACAACTACTATCCATCTACCAAAATTTCTTGGGTTATATCAAAATTGCACACAATAATTTCATAGGAAGAGATGGGCAGACACACTATTCACACTGTTGAAAAACGCAAAGCAATAAAAATGATTATAGACAATTGCTAGATTTTGATGGTAATTATAAAGGCATTTGAAATACTGAAATACATGATAAAGTCTACTCTAACATATTTAAATTCGATCTCATTTGGCATGCTCAAATCATATATACTCCCAACGTAATATCACATTACGAGTTTTCTCTTTAGTGTTGCTGTTCATAAAGGAGAATGATTTGTAAATTAAAATTGTTATTTTTATCATAATTTACTTGTTTTCCTTTTAATTTTTTTGGATGCTTCGTTAGGTTATAACTTCAGTATGAAAACTTTTTTTTGTTTATTTTCTATTGTTCGAGGTATATGTAATCAGATTTGAAATGCGTGTTGAAGTTGTCAGTGTCTTATTACCATATACATTACAGTATTTGTGCTCAAAAGCGTGCTCTATGAAAGTTGGAAATAAAAAGCATTAAAGACATAATTTTTAAAAACATGACTGGACTAACCCTGGATGCGATAATGCGCCGATTCCAGGATGTAGGTTTTCCTCAGTCCTTACATCGTTCACATTGTTGTGGGTACTCGAATATGTTTAGGTTCACAGTTTATCTCAAGAAGCAATTGAGACGATTTCTTTATGGGTTATGCATTATAAGGACAAGAGGTCGATCGATCTTATTGTTGAAGCTTGGTTAGAAAGTTTTAAAATAGGTGGGCTCACAAGTTTTTTTCTTTTGTATATAAAAACTAAATGCTGTTCTCAAACTAATATTATTCTAAAGAAGAACACGGAAATTTTTTTAAACTATGAACACTAGTTAGCGAAATATCTGGTGATTTAAGTTCATTTCACTCTATTGTCCTGGAAATCTGTTTATTTTAAAAAATTAACAATAAAAGATAACGACTAAACACGCCTCCAAATTAAATTTGGAATGCTACACAATTTCGTATATGAATAATTTATCGGCTTCGTTGATTCTTATGTGGTTGCTGTTCTTATAAATTATCTCCGTGAAAAACCGTATCATATCATCTATGTACGAATGTCGTTGTGTTGCACTGAAACACTCTTTTTTTTACCGATGTAGCACGTTAACTTTCGAAGACTTGTCTATATTTTGGGCAACCTTTAGCGCTTTGAGTAAATTATATCACTTGCAGCAGTGTATTATTGAAAAAGAAACAATGGATTCGTTGACCTCCACAATGAGACATTTGTAATTGATTATTCAATATAACTCCATTCCATTTAATTTAAATTTATATTTTTTATTTTCATTCATGAGACAAAGTGACAATTTAGACAGGAGTCAAACTTTGGCTTTTTTTAGCAAAAAAGGATGAACAACGAATCGCGCTGTTTTACATCATGAATGATGTTGTTCAACGAGCCAAAAATAAGCACATGGACGTACTTATTCCAGCATTTCAACCTGCTGTTCTTAGTGCTGTAACAATGGGGAAGTATGACATATTTCACTTCTGGAGGATAATCTATATGGCAATGACTTTGTATGTTTTCCATCTTGTCAAAATTATAGGAGTTCTCCCAGTGTCAAACACGTGATGAATCGATGCATTGATATTTTCGGAGAGCGGCAAGTATTCACAGAAGCAAGTGTTAATGTCATGAAAAATATGTTGCGTAAGTTTTGTGTTTTTCGCTGAAAAAAATGAAGCATGAATTTTAAGCACAATATTTCCTTAGAATCTGAAGAAAATGGTGAAGGGGATGAAAGCTTTGCTGAGCTTGATTCCGACGAAGTTTACAGGAAAATCGAGCTTTTCGAACGTGTGAGTTTGCTTGGAATTTAACAGAGTAAAGTTTAATGTGACTTCAAGGTTCTAAAAATTAGGGTCGTCTAATAGTGAATCGTGGGATGGAGGTGATCAGAAACGGAGATTTTGACTGCAAAGCTCTCATGAAGGAAAGGATGAGGGGTATTTATAGCTTATTTATTTTTATTATTATTTGTGAATTGATTAACTTCTGTTTTTCACCTAGTGCTTAGTTTTGGAATTTTGTTGCAGATCGAACTGTGGCAGCGCAACTTGTCATGGAAACTCAACAGGTATGATAATTTTCCTTGTTCAGTGATAATCCTCACAATTTTTGTATCACTAGGAGTTCACTTACTGATTTATAAGAGAAGTTCGCCGTAATTCTGATAAGTGGCTTTTGTATGTGAGATATTACTTGTATAATAGTCATTTGTTCGAACTCCTGTGTCGAATATTTTAGTGCTGTTGTTGTAGTATTGTCTACTTTTCCATTCAGGTTCTTAGCCAAATATCGTCTTTTCGACATTCAATGGAAGAACAAAAGCGAAAAATGCTACAACTCATTGAGACCCTTGAGCTCGCAAAGCGAAATTTTTCTCATCAATTAAGGGATGTTACTGTCGTTGAAGATGTAAGATGTTATAATGGTGGTACGGTAGATTCAAAAATTAAATCGTTTTCATTGATTTGAAAATTTGTATATTTTTCTGCCTTATTCTTAGTGTTTATGGAGTGTTGCTACTAATTAAGAAAAGTAATTCTAGTTTGGTAATAGTTTACTAATTGCTTCTTGAAAATATTTTTCAAAACACTGAATATATCCTTAAATTGTGTGGTTTCTAAGTTTACTCAAGTAAAAGCGACTTCCAAAAACAGTAGAAAGTCAATTTGCTAGTTTCCAAAAAATCGGATTACTACTTTGACGTACATCTTCAGGCTTACCAAAAATACTTTCAAGGAATTCGTGAAGTTCACTCCGATTTATTAGTATGTTTTGTCTTTTTTGTTATTTTTATTCGATTCGAAAATTGTTGTTTTCGAAATTGTTTGTTTTCTGCAAAGTCTTGAGAACGAGAAACCGATAGTCTATCAAGATGATATCTTTTAAAGACGTTATTCAGGAAATGGAAAAGTCAGGCGTATATCCTGCGGCTACTCCTCCACGAGATGCTCCCTCCCCAACAGCCAATGACGATATATACGCTACTGGCGTCGAAAATGCTCTTCAAAGTGTGTGCACGGCAATGTCCCATATTCAGTAATTAGATCATCATTGGTTGCGAATTTATCTGAAACCTTTGTTTTGTTCAGGAGTTTTTACATTATACATTTATGTTTCGTAAGGCGTTTCAGTATTTCAGCATTTCGTATACCTGGTAGTAGGGACAACACTGAAACTACGGATATGGATCTGGATGATGATTCCACTCCAATCGACGTAGGAGGAACATCTCCTTTATCCGGTAATCTACCGCCGCCTCCCGCGCCACCTACAGTATTAGAAAATCGTGTTGCCGGATTTGCAGGAGGTAGAACTATGCTCTAATTACTGAATTTACAGCAGAACGTTGATTGCAACAAGTCGGTAACACTTCCGGCTTAACATGGATCATATTAGTTTATACGGGTATATCTTTTGTAGATTAACCTACTTTTACTACTTACACGTCATAAATGCCATAATTATAATAATAATGATTGTCATATGCATATTTAGTTTGCTGTAAGTTACGATGCTAAAACGAGATAATGTAATACTTTCCAGTCAGTTAGAGTGCAACACCACCTGCATTCACCTTGAAGCGAAAAATGTATCTAGTCATCATTCACACATTCTGAGAAATCTTTCTTCTATTAGTTCTTCTGTCATGAAGGAACTGTGAAAATTTTTACATAAAGCACTAACTAGAGGTGCTGCAACATTACCTGGTGTTTGACTTTTCGGTGGATTGCTCGAACAGATCATTATTCCATTTCAAGATAGAAGAATCACTTAAGAGCATATATTACATGCTTGTTTTATTTGATATATGTGGAACAGATATGAATCCAGTCATTAATTCTGGTGCAAGGCCCGTTTTGCTGGTATACGGAATTTGCAGATATTGGATAGCGGTATTCCTTTTATTATAGTTTCTCAACTTCTGGGTAGCTGCACAGCACCATCCTTCCAAAGTCAAGCAGCTTATGGAGTTTCGCAGTCATCGTTAGCATCACAGTCAAATGTTGCGATGTCTTCTCCAAACAGTACTCAGTCTACTAACTTCAATTCGAATATATCACAACCGTCAGCAGTGACATTGCCTCCTCCAATCACTACTCAGCCACCACCAAACATCCAGGTAGTGTTTATATTTTTGAAATCAATCAATAGATTTGCTGATGATTCCTTTGTTTCAGGCACTTTTAAAATCTATCCCCAGTCTTCAAACAATTCAACAAGCTACAGCAGCTGCAGCCGCGGCAGCAGCAGCAGTGGGGAACACGCAAAACTCTCCATCGGTGTATAATTCAAATAATTTTATTTTCTGTTTAAATAAGAAATACACATCATTCTGTGATTTTAGATAAGCTTCCCACCTCCTGTTGTGCAGCAAAGGTTCGGTGACGTAGATGAGCGTGTTCCACCAATAATGAACCATACGGCTCCTGGCCAAGCTGCAACTTATCAGATTCAACAAAGCAGACTTCCTACAACTATTTATGCCGAGGAAGGACCTTCACACATAGATTATCATAAGCAAGGGTATAGTAGTGAGCAAGGTTCGCGTTTATTCTCAAATCACAAATCGTTCCTAGTCAAAATGAAGGTTTTTGCCTTAGAACAACATAGCTGTGATAATCAGTACTACACTGATGGCGGGAGTGATGGATTTTATCAGAAGCCTCCTTATTTCCACAACAGTGGGAACTATACACTTCGAGGTCGAGGAAGACCTCGTAGCGGCGAGTTTTATGGCCATAATGGTGGGAGAAGCGACCACTGGAGAAAACCGTAAGTTTACTACATTCAAAAGGCTTATTCTGCATAATAGTACGTACTACTGATTTTTATATCTTCGTCAGAGTGTCTCACGAATTCCGGGGTGGGCGAGGTTTCAATGGACCACGAGGCAACCAACATATGCGTGTGCGCGGTGGGTTCCATGGTGGAGGCGAACCATTCCCAGGTGGGAATTACCAAAGGGGACGTGGTCGAGGAAATTGGGGTAGAGACGACTACTGATGCAGGTGCAATGACTACTTTTATAGGAACTCGACTGCGTGGTTGTTTTACGTATCCGTTTGTTTCTATTAAATTTATCATAACTTGTTGTGTCTCATACGACTGTAATGTTGTTTTTATTTCAAGCAATATTTGTATATACATACATATGTGAATGTGCATAAATATGTGTACGCCTTTGGATATACGTAAACATATTGAGTATAGGTATATGCATGCGTACATGTATATATAACATGTTCATGTGTTTATATGTATACATATACATTAATTGTATATATACTTAATGATACAGTATATATGTATATATATATATATGTGTATATATATATATACATATGTACATATATATATTTTAGCATACGTGCATATACCTGTTCATCGCCAGCATTGTTTTTAAATCTTTCGAAAGTTCTAGTAACATCTTTGTTGTAGTGGTATATGATAGGAATAGACTACTAGTGTACAAAATTCGTGTTTCATGTATGAATAAGCCATCTAGTGATTTACGACAACATTTAAATGAAATTGTTAACAGTTGTTTTTTTAATGAGAAGAGGTTGGCGGCTAAATATAGAATATTCGATAAAATTAATTTGCTTAATGTTATTGGTGTTTAGTAACTAGAAATGATTTCAAAATCTATCGGAAAATTTCTCGCCAAAGAGTGTGAGAGTGAAACTTTCGAATATCGTGGTACTGATGAAAATGAATCGTTCGAAGTTTTCCATGTCCCAAAAAACGTCATTCTTGGACCGGCTGCTAAGAATACTCCTGATCAGGTGGTATCATAAGCTTTTGTAGCTGTTCAAAGTCACATTGGTTTCCGTAATGTTATGAGTAGTTACAGATCGCTACAAAACGTGCGTTTTGGCGAAATTACATGGATTCAAACAAAAATACAAGAATTGTTGCTCCGATGGTTGACCAGAGTTACGGAATGATAGATTTTACTGAAACTACATTTTTTGGACGTTGATGCAACTGTTAATGTTTCGAAAAATTTCAAGTGAAAATTGACATCCGTTTTAGTGAACTGGCTTTTCGAATGCTCATGCGTACATATGGTGCGCATATTGCAGTAACGCCAATGATCCATGCACATTTATTTGTCCATGACAGTACTTACCGTAAGAAGTCCTTAGCCTTATGCAAAGCAGATCGGCCACTTATTATCCAGGTGCCTTTATTGTTCGGAATAGTTTCGAAGTTTCTGAAAATTACTTTCATCGGGACTTTTTAAGTTTTGCGCTAATAATCCTGACACTTTTTTAATGGCTTCTCGTTTGGTTGAGAACGTATGTGATGGCGTCGATCTAAATCTGGGTTGTCCACAAATGGTAGCAAAGAGAGGGCGATATGGTGCTTATCTTCAAGTATGTTCTAAGATAGTTTTTGGATTCAATCGTCTCGACCACTTGGATTCCTTCTAATCATCTACAGAGTCGAAAGATGAAGTTTAATCTTTTTTTAGAATATCGAATTCAATGCGTCTCATGTTCCAATTTAATTTGGCGTACAATTGGCATACAGAGTTTTGTATTTTTTAACATCCTTCTGCTATGTAATTTCTAGAGAAAAAATAGGTTTGGGGTAGACTTATTGCGCTGTTGTTTCTGTTGCCGGTGATGGAATTCCTTTAAAATCATTGTCATAATTTTTTTTGAGTATGAAATCAAAGACTAACCATGGAATTAGAATTAGTCTATTTCTAGGATGAAATGGACTTAGTATGCTCCATGATATCGGCAGTCAGGGACTTTTGTGCTTTGCCAGTTTCTTGCAAAATCCGCATTCTCAGTTCTAGAAAGCAAACTGTTGAATATGCACGACGACTAGTTGATGCTGGCGCCACAATGTAAGATGCTTTTGATCACCTCTATAAAATTATATCCATCTCATCAAGGTTAACTGTTCATGGTCGTACTCGCGAAATGAAAGGTGCTGATACGGGCTTAGCTGATTGGTCGTGTATTAAGGACGTAGTTGATGCTGTAGATATTCCTGTTGTGGCTAATGGGAACATACAGGTAAGTACGCGAGTCCATGTTTCTCGTTGTTAAGATTGAAATACGCTATGTAGGAAATATGGCGGAAATTTATCTATTGTGGCACTGCACGTGGTTAGCCTACGTATATTTGCTTCTATAAAATTGTTAATTCACTTTGAAAATGAAGGATAAAGCTGCTGATTTTCAATATAATTCATTTGTGAGATGCCCTATGCATTCAACTTTGCAATAATCGTTATAAAATGTATTAACTACTCTGAATTCCGGCGTTGACAAATCTCTATGGACTAGATCTTTCTTTTCCTTCAATGTGAATCAATTTACAATTTACTGATTCTATAGGAAGAGAAGAGTTGACTGGTTCATGTCACTTATCATATCAGCTTCACCGTGTGCACACATCGTCTCGAACCCAAGTAACTCAAATTTGGTTGAAGTTTCCATAATAGGAAGTTTGAAAAATAGGATCTAAAGGCATTTATAGAATAGCTACCATTCAAGTAATTTAGGAACGTATGAGAACGTTTTTAGTAAAAACGATGTTATAACATATCTGATCGTTGCGATTCAAAGACTTATATACAACTTTAGATGCCTGGAGACATAGAAAGGTGTTTAAATGCTACCAATGCAGCTGCTATAATGTCAGCAGAAGGGATACTATACAATCCATTTTTGTTTATGGTGCGTCTCCCGTTTTTTGATTTTGACTTCCCTGTACTGATTGACTTAAACCGGGAGTTTATCGCTCAAGCCAATTTTCAATTCTATCGTTGAAAAAAATTATTAACTTGTGCATGACTAGGTTGTGGAAAGTGGAATCTTGTGCATTTCAGGTTCTTCTTGTATGCTTTAGTTTTAAATGTGACTAATTAATACAGCAACATTCTCTCCATATAAGATTGTGACATTTTCAAAAATATTCACTTGCTTGTAGTAATCTACGTTGACATGTTTTACATTTCAGAACAAAAATGAGGAAAGTTGGCGTGTTGCAAAAGAATACCTAAAATTTGCACGCAAATACCAAGCTACAACTAGTGCTATCCGCGCTCATATATTCAGGATCTGTCATCATAGGTTCGGTACTCTTATAAGTAGTCTCAGCGTTTATTTGTTTTCTTGACTCACAATTTGAATTTGGATTTTAGTCTTTTGGAATATGCTGACCTGCGAACACGTGTATCTATTGAGCATTGTCTAGAAGACTATGAATCGATTGTTGAAGAGATACGTATTAGAACTCGAGCAATAGCAGATACTGAAGAATCACGTCAAAAAATACAATTTACAAAAGAACTGTTCGAACGCATTCGCCGTGGAGATGAGAAATTGGATCCTATAGCTTTATCAAAAACACCACATTGGATATGTAAACCATATTTCCGTCTACCAAACGTTCGTTTTTATACACTACTGTCTTTTTTCATATTGTTTCTTCCTAAAAAAAATATTTTTAGGTGGTTTGTGAAGGATTAGTTGCAGAAGGAGAAAAGAGCTACAAAGAAAAGAGAAAAGAACATTTGCAACAAGTTGCTGATGAATTGGGTCTTTCATTGAAGTGTGTTCATTATCTATTCTCGTTTTTTCCTTCGTTTTATTTTGATTTTAAAGGCAAGCGCGAAAGAGGGAGAGACGGAAGTTGAACGGTCAAAGAACAACTATATCAAAAAGAGTGGGTTTCATTAACATAAAATCAGCTTTCAGGAAGTAGTTTAGGAATTGATTTTACTTTTCAAAAGGAGAGTTTTGCATATAATCACTGAATTTTCTTCTGTATTTTTTCCTTATGGATAAAGAAGTGCAGGTAGGTCATTCGCTAGTTGATGGTCGAGTAATATCGATTAGGTAGAAACTTGCTTTTCATCAACGTCAACATTATAAAATACTTCATATTGCTATAACATTGATAAATGCTGCGATGACAAGTGAAGAGATGAGTTTCATTGACAGTTTAAAACAAGATGATGTCTGAGTTTATCAAGACTATCGAGCGTACATTATGTAAAATGGCATCAGGTCTTTTTCAAATTTTACAATGGTTGATCATACTTTTCTAGGAGTATTGATTCCATCTTTTAAAAAATTACGACCATAATAAAGCTGTTTCGAGAGAAATTTTTGATTGGACTGATTCGTACTAAAAGAAAAACTTTCGAGCTCCTAGGCGAAATTCCCTCCTTGCAATCGATGTGGTCAACCTGCTGGACAGGGTTGTACGCATTTGTTTTGCAAAAAATGTTGTCGCTGGACATGCAGATTGGAAGGGTGGGATTGCAAAGGTTTGTGACTGCTTTGATCTATTTCTCTTTATTGTGAATAATTTATCGAGAATAGTATTCATTTTGAAAATCCGTTATCTCATTACAGCTCATCGATTCAATTATTCATCTTTATCCACTAAAAATTCCAATGCAGATGGTTTAGTGAATATCCCTGAAAACAATTAAATGTTATCACTCTTTGTTAATGTATCGTATTATTAAGTATTTAAATCATCTGGTACAATAGGAAAAAAAAACGTTACAAATGTGCTTTTCATACCTCTGCTTCTTGTATAATTTTTCCTTCTAATTGGTTTAAAATTTTCAACATGATGAAGATTCAAGAAATTTTACAAATGAACTTTCTCTGTTATCCAACTGTTTCGCAATGTTTTTGTTACTAGAACTGGAAGGTCTTCGAGTTGTTGTGCTTATTGTTTCTTTGTCTTTTGTGGTTCCGGTCTTTTTCGTGAGATTTATATACGGCTTTTTGTTTTCCATGTACGCTTTAACATTAGGTACTCCTTTTTTGTCAAGTAGCAATTTGTCAAGTATGTGACATGAAAACTAGAAAACAAAGATCTCTATGTTTGCTATGACTAATTCCAACAGTTTGCAAATTGGATATATTATTGACAATTTCTTATTATGAATATCAACAAATTATGCATAGATTCGCACTGTTGTTTCAATCTGTTTCTTCATTACTATGACGCACGGGTGCGATTTCCTCCTTATATTCTAAATAAAACTTTTAATAATATCCAGGACTTTAAGACCATGGTTTTTATCACTCGTATTTTGCATTTGCACTTCATTTTACATAGTGTTACTTTCTTATTTTTCCGTAAAATATGACTTGTGTTTTATCTTTAGGACTTAGAGGTAACTTCTATGATGCAGAGAACCATGTGGGTTTGTTTACGTGTGTAATATTTGTACTAATTCATTTGAAAGTGTGCTAATGTTTGAGCAATCCTACATGCACTGGTACATCTGTGATTGCTCTTCAATATGGTAAAGGTGTCGTCATAATGACCGATCGCGTTGTTTCATATGGCAAGACTGCTAGATATAAGGTATAATGTCTGCAAATTTTCGATGGTAAGAACAGAAAGAGAGAAGTTAGAAAATTTCTCACTCTGTCTGGGTTTTATTCTAGTGATACTTTTATTATTTATATTTGAAGACAATCAGTTTTTGTTTGATGTTTTGCACCGAAACAACATTTCAGAATGTGTCTCGTCAGTATAAAGTGAATAATAATATGATAGTTGCATTCGGTGGCGATCATGCCGATTTCCAGTGGCTTCAGAACGTTATCGAAAGAAAGGTGTATGAGCATTTTAATTTTTCTCATATCCGAATGTATCGAATGTTGTAGTTACTGGAATGGAAAATGATTGGCCAAGATCTTTCTCCTAAAGCACTTCATGGATACTTAACAAGTTTGATGTACGCTCGGTAAGTTATTTTATAATGAAGACAATTTTCACCTACAACTACAATTATGTTTTAGTCGAACACGTATGAATCCTCTTTGGAATACGTTAGTTGTGGCGGGTGTTGAAGACGAAGAGAAAAATAACAAGGAGACCAGTATACCTTTCATTGGTGTGATCACGCAAAAGGTTTTTGTAAAATACATGTTCTTTTAAATAGTTACGACATTATTTGCTCCTTTGTATGAGTTGTGCGAACAATTTTGAATAAAGGGAGTTGCATATCAAACAAAATACGTTGCTACCGGCATCGCAGCTATGTTGCTCAACCAACTTATCGAAGATGAAGGTAGGAAAAAGGTGAGAACAAGCTTCTAAGATAGAAATCTGAGTCTTTGTACCACACCAAAGTATTTCTTTAGGAAACTAAATATTTCATAGCATTCTGCTTGAATTCCTTCTAGCTAAATTATGTATAAATTCCAGCTAACTGCGACCGAACTCTAGAAAATTTCAAAAGTATGACATATATCATTGTTATAAGTGGAAGACGTACCTCATCCATGTTTGCTGTTTATTAATGATACTGGCTAAATGACAGTAATAATCCTGGGGTTGAAGCAGTGACTTAGTGGTGGAGGTGCCACAGTGCCACGCAGGCGCGAGAATCAGTTCACGACCTCCCTCCAGGCCGACTAAACCCTCCATCCTTCCGGGGTCGGTGGATTAACATCAGAGAAAGCTGGATAAGATAACTGGCACTGACTTGGTGAAGAGTGGCCCACTCAAGTCACTATATAGACCAAGCTCGCCTTCAACCACTTCCACTATATCACATTGAACACAAATGCGTAGTGAAATCAACCCCAAAGAACTGGTCAACGCCAAAGCTTATCAATCTTTAATAACTCTCCATTTGCTGGAGCAAGATGATCGTCCCTACTCGGACGTAATTCTGTGTTTTTGTATTTTCTTTTGTCTCATATCCTATTTATCTATCAAAGTTATATACCTTAAGTTAGGAACTAAAATGAACAAGTTAAGGGCGATAAATTAACTCGAACAGAAGCCGAGACAGTAATGCGTAAAGCACTAGAATTAACCATCTATCACGATTGTTGTGCTGATAATGATTTCGAATTGGGGGTGGTTGACGCTGATGATGGAGTTATTCAGGGAAAACAGGTATACTAGTTTTACCATTAGTGTTCTGATGTATTCAGTTATTTTTATTTTTTACTATAGGAGACTATTATTGGAGATTGGAGCATTGCTGAGACCAATTGTCAGTACGAATGACGTGTTTCTTCCAATGGATGCTTTGTATCTGTTTTTTATAAAATTTATTAGTTGCTTTGTTACATCATGGTGTTGCCTAAAATTTTTTCATCTGATCGTTAATTTCTTAATTAAATACTTCTGGAAACAATATATCAGAATGCAATTGAATTTAATTAAAAACAGTTTCCAACTAAACCTATACCATATAGGGCCACGCATGCAACATGTGTGGCATTTTTGTTGATATTATTTAATATATTACAATATAACTTTAGATAAATACGATTTTTTTGTAGACTAAAAATGTGTGGTGTTATTAAATCCCCTAGTACTTTCTGTTCGTTAGGGTTGTAAGAGAATCACGATACTAATTGCTCTAATACCATTGCATATATTTCCTTCTACGATTTGCATTCTTGTTCCTAACTACCTAGAAGGGGGCGCGGTGGCTCAGTGGTGGAGGTGCCGCAGTGACACGCCGGCCGATTCAATTCGTGGCTGCCCCCAGGCCTACCAAGCCCGCCATACCTCCGGGGTCGGTAAATTGGTACCAGAGGAGTCTGGGTAAGATAACTGGCACTGACTTGGTGAAGAGTGGTCAACTCAAGTCATTGTATAGACCA
>KN716364.1:158988-174326 GCA_000816705.1 Dictyocaulus viviparus
CAGACTACTATATACTATTATTTACTATATAATTATGTATAGTATACATATGTAAATATGTATGTATTATGTATATGTACGTATATATGCTTGTATATATACATATAAACCAAATTTGGTTTGCCGTTTGGTTCCAATAAAACAAGGTATACTTTATGGTGTCTTTAAACAAAATTGAATTGAAAAGAAAACTGCTACGTGAAGTTTCACGAGTTCAGCAAGTACAATTCGGAAATCTCATAACATACCTCCACAAGGTCGTCATGTTCTACAACATCCACGTCTTGAAGGCAATGGGAATCGATTACGCTCATTCACTAAGAATACAAGCTCACTGCCAAAATTCTTCTCAGAATTCATTTTATAAAGGAAAAAGCAGTGTTCCTAACGCAAAACAAAATAAAAACGATGACATTATCTAACTTATCAATATTTCCTGACAATGCAAAAGAAGGGAAAATTGCCGAAATACTCTCTTTGTTTAACTAGTAACCCACGAATGTAACATGGCGTTCGCGGCTGAGGTTGTGTAGCATTCCCGAGATAATGCAGATATTATTTTTAGTTTACGTCTTCGAAGGTTGGGGATTTCAATACTGTATGCATCATTTTGTGCTCATTTTATTTCACGTATGGTTAGGAGTGATGCGAGCGAAAAATTAGAACATGTTGCTATCTAAATGACGAGATTGGTTTTTTAGAATGCCTCCTCATAAGGATGAGATAAAAACAGAGAGACGGAATTCAATGGACGTAATAAAGAACAAGACTCGGTCACATTGTATAAGCTCTACTCATAGTAACTTGCCAGTGCATAAAGTAAGGTTGTTTTTATGGTCATAAATTTGGGAATTTGTGTAGTCTGGAAGGTATGCTGTTCCAGCATGGCTTAGCGCTCTATTTGGTTTAGGAAATAGTACGCATAATTCAAGTATTTCAATTATTCAGTTCCCCAAGTAGCTTGGATTTATCAGTTATTAAAAAATCGTATCACCACAGTGTAGTAGCTACATATGTGGGGTAGTTTCACGTTTTCTTGCAGGTAACGGTGCATCCTCTCGTTCTACTTAGTGTGGTGGATCATTTCAATCGCGTCAGCAAAACACAAAGTGTTAAACGAGTCGTTGGTGTACTATTGGGTTCGATGAAAAAAGACAAAACGTTGGATATCGGTAACAGTTTTGCAGGTAATCAAACAGATATTTTTCCGTTCCAGGGAACCAATATGATAATTGGAAACTCAAATACGTAGATCTAAAGACTTAAGTGATTTACCGTCTAGTTTTTTTTCTGTATTTGAAGTCTCTAACGTGTTTTTATAATTGCATTGCTTTAGTGCCCTTTGATGAAGATGAGAAAGATAAAAGTACATGGTTTCTTGACATGGACTACTTAGAAAGCATGTACAGCATGTTCCACAAAGTAGCTGCTAAAGAGAAGATTGTCGGTTGGTATCATACTGGACCAAAGCTGCATAAGGTAAAGAAAGTGGTTTTTTTTCAAATAACGTGTTCACTCAGAATGTAAGAAAGGATGTTCTGTTTACTAGTATGTTGTGGACTGAAATTTAAATTAACATTCAGAAAATCTTCGTTCCCATTTCTCGTCATACTTAGTATTTTAGAATGACATTTCAATCAATGAGCAGATGAAGCGATTCGTACCGCATCCTGTTCTTGTTATTATCGAAGCGGAACCCAAAGATATTGGGCTGCCTACGGAGGCATATATTGAAGTCCAAGAAGTCCACGATGTACGAGTCCACGAATTGATTTATTTTTTGATTTCCTAAGTGTTTGCTTAAACATTGGGAGTAACTGAGGGTGATGAATGTCTCATCTGTCAGGTGTTTAGGATGGTACGCCACCTATCAAGACCTTTGAACATGTTGCCAGTGAAATCGGTGCGGAAGAAGCGGAGGAAGTGGGGGTTGAACATTTATTAAGGTAGGATGTCTCTTAACCATATTCTTCAATGAGCTACAAGAAATTTGTAGGGATATCAAAGACCAGACCGCTGGTACTTTGTCGCAACGAATCACAGATCAGTTAATGGGACTACGTGGTCTACACTCACAATTGATTGACATTGAAAAGTGTATAATTTCATTATTCTTTTCATTCTGTTGCTCGAAAAGTGAGCTTCGATTCTTGCAGGTATCTGCAAGATGTTGCTGCAAATCGTCTTCCCGTCAACCATCCTGTTATCTATCACATCCAGGTAAATTTACTTGTAGAAATTTCGTGTATGATTGGTGCTTTGACTCATTACCATGAAATTTCTCCGTTGCTGTGAGTTTAACTTAAAGCCTTCTTAAATCTCATTCGTATTCTATCTTATAACTTTCCATTTTTAGGAAGTCTTAAACCTTTTGCCTGATGTAACTCATCCTGACTATGTGACTGCTCAAAATGTTCAAACAAACGACCAGTTGATGTGCGTATATATGGGGTCTCTGGTGCGATCGGTGATTGCTTTACACAATCTTATTGATAATAAGGTATGGTCAAATGTGCAAAGTATTTGTCAGTCAAATGTTCAAGAACAAAGTGTTTTGCATAACATAAATTCAGTTAGCGTTACAAAAAGCTGAAAATGAACAAGAAGATGTACTTGAAAAAAAGAAAGACGACAAAAAGAAAGAAGATAAGAAGAAAGATGAGAGAAAAGAAGGCAAAGAAGGCAAGAAGGACGATGGTAGGAAAAGCACAACAAGGAAAGAAAAAGCATCACCTAGAGGAAAAAAGCCCTAATTTGTTACTTTTACGAGTCTCCTATCTTTGGTATGCATAAAATTGTCATGTCATTTCCCTTTCCTTTTCTTACGTATGGAGCATTGGATTGCGTTTAATAAGTGTGTTTGGAACACTTTTAGAAATTTATTAGTTTTTTTTTAAATGTAGTTATCTATATTTCGTGTTTACTCATATAACGTTAATACACTTCAACGATTAGATCCGATTGGATTCTGAGATCCTATCGAACCGCATCACTGACGAAACTATGGCACCTATTCATGTTTTTCTACTTTTTTGCTTGCCAAGAATACGAGAATTGTGAGTCGTATAGTATCTTTCATGGATTTTTGTTCAATGTCGACCGATATTTTAACAAGGAAACAATAAAAGTTTAAGTTTGATTTTATGTGACTAGTTGGTAACATTACACTTGGGTAATTATGCATCATTGCTTCTTCTCAAGTTCGTTTCCGAAGAGGAATATTCCACTTTATGATATTATTTGTCACAAAATTTTTATCCGAACTTTTTTACTTCATAACATTTAGGTTTGATAATTTGACAAAGTTCTGCGGTTACCTTTGCATTTACAATCTCGAAGATACATTTTTTATTCTTTCTGGCTTTCTATGCATCATCCCTACCATATCAAATACTTGAACGATTGGCCGACAATGTACAAGCCTAAGGAATATTTTTATTGATTCCTTGAGCAAGTGGCAGTCTATGTCGTACGTGATGACATTGACGAAACCCATTACGTGACATGCTCATTATCATATATGGTACACTTTTTTTAGTTTAGCGAGAACATGTCTATGCTTCTTGCGGCAGGTAGCCAAGTGTCCGCGTGCTCTAATATATTTTGCAACTCTTTTCATCTATCTGATTTCAACTTTTTCTGTAATATGGCCAGATCGTTCATGATTCGCTTTCGATATGTATTCCTCTCTAACGAGTATGAAGTATAATCCTATATTCATGAAGTTTCAAATCCAGATTGACATTATGTTTATCAATTGTGCTCAACGTGGTGGCATTCAAGCGCTTTTTGAATGCGCTTTTCCTTGACACGATTGTGATATCACGTGTCGGCTGCACTGCAAAGCGTTGAGTCAATTGTGAAATTGAATAGGTGAACGTGAAATTTTTGTGTTTGTTATATAAAAGTAATTCTTTTGAGAATCTCAAATGCAGTCCATGCTATTATACTGGTTAGCTCACTCTTCACCCATGAGTTTACAATAAGCTAGATTTTATTTTTTCGCACTATTCTCTTTTTCCTCATTTCACATAATTAACGCAATATTATCTTTGCTCACAAAAAAGAATATCATTTTTGAACCAATTCAATAACGTTTCGTCATTTCCTGTCAATATTTCTGGTCCACTGGGAACTGCTTCTGTAATGCTGCGTTGATACGTTCGGCACATTTCAAAAGGGCGTAGCGATCTACTTCCGAAAAGACCACTCTGTTGTTATTTGCGCAAAATAAGCCATAAAGTGTGCTAAAAATTCGAGTCCATTAGTCTTTTTGAATCTAATATTCGATGTTCTAAGTTGCATAGGTATGAAAGCCTAGTATATGAGAGTCCTGAAAAAACAATGAAGAAGGCTTTCACACAATCAGCACAGATTTTTGAAAGCCTTCATGAAAGGGAATACTGTCACCTTGAACAATGGCGAATCCTGTTATAGCTTCAGTCTTAGCTAGGTAATCAAATGTGAATAGATTTGGTAATGGGAATCTTAGAATTAATAGAATTCCACACTTTTATGATGTAATGAATCGCCATTATGCATAACAATCCGTATGCAAGGACCCGGGTTCAGTAATCGTAAGATTTGCTCCAAACTTGAGAGTTATCACCTCAATGTTGGGTAATTAAACCTTTATTACAACAAGCTGGATTACCTGAATTCCCGTTGAATGTCCAAGTTTCTGAAGCATACGTTAAGGCAGGAAGAACCGTCGTATCAAAAAGATGGGCTCGGAGCCTTGTTTTCTTTGTTCTCTTCACTACGTTCTCGATGCTCTTATGTCTTTCCCAAGCCGCTCATTTCCTTCTGCTAAGCTCTGGTGCTAAGCCGTTCATCACATTGATCTCACGACCCAGGTACACATAGCTTGAGCATTCGGAGATATTCTTTCCGTTGAGCGTAAATGGGGTATCGGTTACGTATCCATTCTTCATAAATTTCGTTTTCTGAAGGTTTAACTTGAGGCCAATTTCTCCACAAACACTGTCGAAGTCGGTTAACATTTGTTTCGCTTACTCGACGTTTGGTGTAATGAATACGATGTTATCGGCGAAGCGAAGATGGTGAAGTTGACGACTTATCGATTTTCGCTTCCATATCGTGAAAATTTTCGCATGATATTCTCAAGAGTGACTGTGAACAACTTTGGCGAAATAATATCTATCGACTTGTCAAACCCATATTTTAACGTTAATGATGATGTCTTTATAGGAAGGGGTAATTTTGGTAGTGAAATTTCTATATAGCTTACGAAGAATCTTTATGTACCGAGTTGGAAGCGTTTGATTTGTCAACGCTTTCATGACCGCTTCTGTCTCAATAGAATCGAAAGCTTTCTTTAGATCGATGAGGGTGAGACAGAGTGGTTTTTTATACTCTTGTGATACTTCTATGAGTCTTGTAATTGTGTGAATATGGTCCATCGTGTTAAACCCCTCTCGAAACCCTGCTTGTTCACGTGGTTGTTCTTCGTCTAGTCTTCTGCCAATCCTGTTAAGGATGACTCATGTAAAAAGTTTATAGACGACTGACAACAGGCAGATTGGGCAGTGATTAGCAATGTCGTGAACGTCTCCCTTTTTGTGCAGCAAAAGAACTGGAACTTTGCAATCGAACAGGTAGCGTTTGAAGAGTCGAGCCAGTGTTTTATTAGGAACTTGCTGTAGATTTTTCAGATGTTCTGGTCTAATCCTGTCTGGCCCGGAAAATAAGAAAAAAAAATTGGAATGTCCTTAAATTTCCCTAAATTAGAAAAACACATTAAAATAATACATCGAGATTACAATAACGAGAAATTAAACTTAATAGAATAGGACTATCATAACTAATTACTTGGAATTGTGTTTAGGAAATCAGATAACATTTGTAGATCAAATACACAAGAAGTGAGGTATATGAACATCAACAAAAAAAAAATTACGTCACGAATTAATATATTGGGATTATAGTGGACAATGAATAAGACAAAGATTATTATAAAGCTGACAATTTAAAGAACGCAAAATGATGTCTAGACGAACATATCATGCATTGAAAAACAACAACCACGCTTAAGCATGAATATCTGAGAAGAACTTTCCGGGTTGTCCACACAGGCAAAATCTGATAAAATTTACCATTGCTGGATATAACTCTTTGATCTACCCCGGAAACAGCGCAAGCCACACTCATTGGCTCGGCTACCTCGTGGTAATTACTCAACTAAAGTTTCATGGTCGAACGATCATGCTCTACATTTTTCGGAATACTGCTTACTGCAGACCATACTGCTCGGGAATTGCTTTATAACAAGCAGACGATATCGGCTGCTGCGGTGAAGAACCCTGAAAAGTTATTGCGTCAGTGCGAGAAAAGCGTTCGGAACGACTGTGATGTCCTTTACCAGTATAGGCCACGCGATGCTAAATCGACTCGCCCTGTTTAGCAAAAATTGATATAGATTATGGTACCTGATCTAGAGAAGCCCTAATATTGTTCCATGAGACTGCTTTCTATTCCATGTTCTGATGCAACATCAGCGGAAGAAAAAGGTAAGGAATACGACCAGCTCAGAAGAAATCTCAGCAACTTGTGTTGAACGCCATCATCATTACTTGCCTTGATATGATGACTACTAAGAGAAAAGAGTACTAAAGACTCGTTTTTTCTGAGGGGACGTGATCCGATCTATGTCCAGTAAATGCTTGCAAATATTTGATCATGATAATAAATAACAATTTAATTAATAAAAGTGTTGGAATGCAAAAGAAATTATGTGTGATTCCAGTATTTACTTACATCCACTCGACTATCGATGATTAAAAGGAATTCAAGGGATATATTAAGATTCCACATATCTGATGTGATTATGAATCGTGGAGAAGACTGAATACTAACATATTTTCTACGACAATAACGCTGTTAACTCATTCCTCTGTTTAGTCTATTTACTGTCAGATGATTCGTTTTCTTATTCAAAGAGGTTATGTGATGAGCGTTGAAATACGTTAGATTGTTAAAACAATTTCGTCGACGACAAACAAATTTTCTATGTTCGCAGAAATTTTTGGATCACTGAGGAAAGTGAATTGAAGTTTTGATCATTATTTCATTCTTGAAACATCGCACATGTTATTATTGTTTATGCTCGAAGATGGAACACAGGATGGATGGAGGTAAATATTAAACACTTTAGGCGAAAATAGTGAAAGGCGGTAAACAATTCTTCAAACCAGTGCAACGTAGGATATCATAAAGTGCCGTCAGAATCCTGTAGAGAATACTCTCACGAGTAATCTCTACTTTATCATTTGAATAATATGAAAAGTAGGTACAAATCAGGTGATTATATTCATTGCTTTTCTTTTAGTAGTCACCATATCAAAGCAAGTAATGGCCAAACGTCCTAATTCATAAAAGGTCATAGGGGTTTTAACATCGTGACTAGCTTCTGATACCGATAACAGACAGGAACATTATTTCAACATCTCTAGTCTATGCCCACTCTCTATAGAAGCAGTTACAGTAAACATTTCCTCCGTACTCTTCACTCATGATCTCTAACACAATCTCTTTTCACCTTTGCTGTTAAACTCGTGGTTGTTATCTCATTATATTACAAAGCTCACGATTTCAATGATTATCTCTATATATTAATTCACGACATATTCTTTTTGATCTTGATATATCATTCTTATCTTTTGCACCTGATTAACAATTGTTATCTGATTGCATAATCACATTCTCATGAATCCTCTACGATAATCTTATTATGTATATTCTTTACTTATCGATATTGTAATCTTGATGTAATATCTTATGTGTTGTTTACCTAAAGGTTTAATTACCAAGTTTGAGTTTCGATTAGACAAGTTCAAGGCGAGCAGCACTAAAGACTCGTGTGGCAAACTACTCATGGCGAGCGTTAAGATATTCACTGGTATTACTAAGATCCGTTAGCCAGTCAACACATATTTGTTGAGTCGGCTAATCTTCTATCAATCCATATTCGTTCCAAAGCCACTGACGCCATTACGATTTTGGCGCATGTCGGCCACTACAATCCAACGTTTTATCTCATTGAAAAACTAGCAGGAACTAGTCGTTACAAGGAAAAGGAGATGTTGGTGACATTGGTAGCTATCGCCTAATAGGCCTGTTGCTTGTCATTTATAAGCTTCTCGAATCATAGTCATAGTCAATAGAGTTTGCAGAAGATTAAACGAAGAACAACCATATGAGCAAGCAGGGTTGAGAAAACGGCTTAGCACGATGGACCATATTCACACAATCATAAGATTCATAGAATTTTCACAAAAGCGTAGGAAGCAATTTTCTCTCATCTTCATCGATCTTAAGGAAGCTTTCGATTGTGTGGAGACAGATGCGGTCATGGAAACGACTAATCAATTGCTTTCAACTGCACACATAAAGATTCATTATGAGCCATACAAGAATTTGACTGCCGAAGTTTTCCCGTTTTATAATGGTATCATCATCAATGTTAAAAGATAAGTTTAGTAAAGCGATAGTATTTTGCCAAAGCTGTTCACGGTTAATCTTGAGAATATCATGCGAAAATTATAATGGCACGATATTTGGTAAAAATTGACAGTCGGCAACATCATTGTATTAGCTTCGCCGATGATATTGTATTCATTGTCCTGAGCATAGACAAAGATTATGTTCATGAAGAACTCATACGTTGCTGATGGCACATTTACGCTCTACTGAAAGAACATTTCAGAATGCATAAGCTACGTGTATCAGGATCGTGAGATCAATATTATGAGCGACGTAGCACTAGAGGTTAGCAGAAGCAAACAAGCGGCTTTGCAGATCATATAAGAGCATCGGCGAGGTTTTGAAGAGGACAAAGAAGACAGAGCTTTGAACCTACCTTGTGACACGTCGACTCTTCCTGCCATAACCATAACGTATGCTTCAGAAACTTGGACATTACAAAAGCCATATGAACGTTCACTGAGCACAATAGAACGCTATATCGAAGGGGTAATGCATGGTGTTTCCCGTATCACACAAGTGATAAAGGGAATACGAAGTTCGACTCATGTTAACGATCAAACGTTATAAACACAGCCGTACACGTCAAGCCTTTTAAGATTAGATCGATTGTACACGTGATGCTTCAAATGATGAGCAGAACTGTAAGTGATTGGATTTACTGAACATCAAACACACTGAAGGAAGACCATTTGCCTGTTGTTTTGACCTCTTTTCCAAGGTCCTATAAGGTTATTATGATGCTCAACTAATATCTAGAGCTAAAAGAGTGCATTGGATTATTCGCGCGTGAGATAGGAAGAATTCGAAGTTTTACTGTGTCCGCTCGACTGTGTTTATGATAAACGTCTATCACTGTGATGTAGGTGATACTGACATCGTCATGAGTAGAAAGGTCAAATAGGTAAACAAGTTTAGAAACTACCTTCATATTAAGTTTTACTAATTGTATCCTTATGCTTCACAAATCCTCTCTACTTCTGTTTTACTCATGCACTTCGGATGCCTATCGATTGCTTATCGTCAATTGTTCAATTTCACGTTCACAGTATTTCCATTACTGGCCTGGGTTCACTGAATAACCGACGCGTTTTTAGAAGGTAACGGAACAAATTGTTGACCACTCGCTGAAAGACGCTTCATGCATTCGACACTGACATGAACCTTGGTGGTCAATGATTTTGAACCTAATCTTTATAATGGCAATTACTTCATACGGTAACTAACATATTTCAGCTCAGCGCTTCTTATCTTACAAAATAGTACCAAGGAATCAGCTTCGAAATGAGGGATGCTTGGTTAGTCCTGGTGAAAAATTGAACAATAAATCGATCTGCAAAAGAAACCCGTCTAGTTATGCGCTGTCGGTTGTCTCATACGATCATCAAATCATTAATATTATGAAAAATGTTGTATAGCTTGCCATGGAAAACCGCTTCTCATGAGCGTGAATATCCTAGATGAAATATTCATAGGATAACATTGATTCTGACGTTGATCAATCCTTTTGGCTCAACGATTGTGTTTGAAGTGGTAATGAGGTTGTTGAAAGCGAACTTGATCTATTCATTGACTCTATCAGTCATATTTTATCAATTTAGTGTTGCACATCTTACTCGCATTTCTTTCGTATCAATTTACCAAACCGAGAACGATGGTGGGTTTAGTAAGCCTGGGAGAGATTACAAACCTGAGTGATGATTCTGGCATATATATTGTGGCTCCTCTACCGTTGTTCTACGCATATACCTAAAATATCAATAGTTTGTGATATTTTACATGGTAATTAATCAAATATCTATTGATAACTTCTTACCAGGACTATACATCGTCACTGTTACAGTAAATTGTCTACTGTTGCGATATATCACATTGTAAGTAAGTTTGAGTTTAAATACTATGTTTAGAAAGGAATACTTGAGCTTAGAGAATTACTTTTATGACAGTAATTGAGTTGATGCAATGCACCGTGGTTTTGAGTTCCAGTGAGTTATAACACCAACGAAATTCCTATTTGCTCTTGTGATGTAGACATATCAATATGGTGTTACCCAATCACATTGCATTAGCGTATCTAAAATGAATTTTCACTTATTCAATGTGACAAACTGAGTCATATTTGATCTCTTTTTTTTTTTCGTTTCTTTGAGTATTTGCGCAAAGTGTGCACCTCAGTACTGTTTAGTCACGATTTTTGCCTTCTTTCTCATCTCTTCTAAACGTAATAACTGTTTGAAATATTATTCAAATTAGAAATCAATTGTAATTATTCTAGAATCAGGTTATTTACATCACATCTATATCAAAATTACTGTAACGGTAAGGAAGTACGGTATTGTATGGTTAAGAGAACACAAGGCTGTAGGTAAAATAATTAGGTTTCTGGCCTATGGGTTAGGAAAGAAATATGAGGATTTAATTTGAGCTCAGTTATTTCTTGTTGATTTAATCCCGCATGTGTGATTTATTTGTTTCGTTTCACTCCTCAATAGCATTAACCCTGAATACTTTTAATATAGACTTAGCATAAAATGATACCGATGAAATATGAGTCAAAAAAACAGAGTAAGTTATGAGTCAACAGGTATTGTGCTCTATTTCGGTACAATTCCTATTGAAAATAACAAATCATTGTAAACAAATCCACGTTTTCAATTGCCCATAATCATTTTTTCTGTTTTGTTATTTGAAATTTCGAGGGATATCCATGAGCACTATGGTGTTTCAAGGATCGTATATAGGATCAGCTTCCTTACTAAAAGAATACTATCTTTTTGAACGAAGCTGGAAATGCAAGCTACTTTCGATCTACAAATTCATTAATTGTTCAGCTTTGATCGTAGATAACTCAAATAACTCATCTTAAGGACCACATAAAATGGTAATTCATGTCTACTACTACAGTAGAGTGGAATGAGAACTTATTCCTCGTGGAACAAAGGCCATGCTGAACTGTTACGTTGGTAGCAAGGTGGAAGGTACGAAAATCATTTAGTTATAAATTCTCAAGAATGAATTTCCGCTAAACTTAAGGTAGTAGATGTTTCAAAGTGGGCAGTTGCCTCATCTACTATTCAATTCCCTGAACTTGACTCTGTTTTTGACTCGCGTACGCATCGTAGACACAATATGGAACTGAGTGAAGATTAATTAGACTCCATAGAAGGTGCTTTCAAAGAAATGATGATTTACGCTTATTGTATGACAACATACGTTCATCCGATGATCAGCGAAGACCGGTGGAAGAAAGGTGTTCATTAAATTTGTACAGAATATCATATGAAAACCAAAATTCCAAATGAGATGATGATCACTGGAAGGTCTTAGCAGAAGAATCTTAACCAGTCACTAGAATTAAGAAAATTTTCGAGACCATAGAGGAAAGTATTGCCTCACATTGCAAGTTCAACTGATTCAAATATTCATAGAAATAAACGTGAAATATTTTATAGGGAGGCTTATGTAACGCTTAAGTTAGACGTTTATGTTAATGGTGCTTTAAATTCAGCTTCTGCATTGTGTCGTCGTATTGAAAACTCGAATCGAATGTAGTATTAAACGCATCGCTGCTACTTCTCTCTCCAGATGATTATGGCGTCAATTTATCAGTTCAGAAGTGTTGCGAATTAATGGACTTGGAGCGGATACAAGCTGGGGATGACTACTTCAAGCTTAGGTATCGCAGCGGCGCCACTTAGGACTCTGCTATGAGTTGGCTGTCTTTTAAGATAAGCGATTCTGTGAAAGGCTATTACCTTGTAATGTATACACGAGTTTTTTCTTAAATATAACAACAATGAAAACCATTTCCATTATTTTGGTCGACGTTCATTTGAGAAAAAAACAAGTTGTGATTCATCTTAAAATATTTAACAATTTAGACAATGATGATGAAATCAATTACAGACTACTTTCAGGTTAAAAATGTCAACGTTTTCATTCCATTGGCTTCATCGCTGATTTCATCGTATTTTAGTCAGACGGATCTGTCGAATCGCTTATCCACGCTTCCACTTGAGATTGAGACCAGTTGCCGTTGGAGTACGACGTTTCTGAAAGTCGTGTTAAATATAAAACGAAATTCTAAAATTTTTCTCTTTACATTAACAACTAGATAGAGAAGAGTGCATCATCTCGTCCTCACTGATAAGTTATCAAATTATAATTATCATCAGAGCAAAATTTCTTCTAGCCAAATCTGACTGGGCTCATCACACGGCTTGCAGTCATCAATAGAATTACTATTCTTCTATTCTTCTGCAACTACACGCACCTAATTTCTATTATTGAACGGAAATTTAAGTAAAAAAGCAAATAGAAAAATGTTATGAGTAGCGAACGTAGAACAAACCATCAGATTAGATTAACTTTTGGCATCCGATTGAAGCTATTCTGATGCACGATTGGGTTCGAAGAAAAAAAAAGTGAATGATGAGGTGTACGTGAACTTGAACTCAAAAGAACGTTGAAACGTTGTGAGATTTGGGAGATTTCTATCGATATTCATAAATATCTGAGGAAGGATTTCGAACTATATGAGGTTTACTATACGAGGTTGATAGATTTTTGATGAAGTTCATAAGAAATGAAAATATTCTTAGCGATAGTATAAAAAAGGAGCTATCAGTTAGCTAATGCAAAGTCACTAACATAACAACCATAGCTTTTACTAGTACGAAAGAATTCACAACATACAAAACAGTTATCTCTAGCTTATACAAATGTTTGAACGATATTAACTAGCTACTTCATATCCTCATCATATAACTCGATTCTCTCAAATGCCTCATTTTGCGGTGTGCGCTAATCCTAACAGATACGCTAATCCTGAAAACAAAAAACTTAACACTTCCTGAAATAAGTGAATTTAAGATCAATAGTGAAAATCGTATTACGACAATGTCATTGTGTGGTCGTTTCAATACGCGAATATCGCGGAGCTCGTGACCCTAAAGCGGATTGAGGGATTACATCGAATTAAGTTTGTTCAGTAGATTGATCTCGTGCCATCGGATTATCAATTATCCGTCGATTATCCGTTACGCAAGTGCTATCAGTGGTATAAGCATCGAATATCGACGAAATACAACAGAATTGAGTTATCGACAGAATCCTATAGAGATCCTTCGCGGATTTGTCATAGACACAGAATATCGTCGAATGTTAAAAGCTAATGTAAAGAGAACATTACAAATTGATTCGAATATTCAATGACGAGACGAGATCTTCAGATTTCTCGTATGAGCCACTAGTTGAATACGAAGGAAAACTCAATGAGCTTCTTCGTAGCCTAATAAAGGAAAGAATCATCAGATTCAGTCGAAACCAATTGAGTATATTCAATGATATGAACGAAACAAGGACGTGTTAAATCATTTTACAATTTTCGAAACTATAAAAGATCAAGGGCGATAGACAAAAATTGATCTGATTGTCGTACGGCGATCTTCTTTATAAGAACAGCGGATTTTATTTCGTAGAGTTTGAATGATACCATATTTCCTATTCAACTCACAAAATCAGCTCACCATCAATCATGCTTGAGTTTTTGCCCTTCAGAATTGTAATGGTAGAATTCATAACTACTATTCCCGTCGTACTATTCGTCGAATAAGTGATATCGGAATCTCGAGCAGTACGTAAAATAATGTGTTGTTCACCTAGAAGTCATGGAATAGAATATTAGTAGAAGAACCTCTAGAGAAATGTGTTTGCTGGTAGATTTCTAAGGATTCAAGAAAAAAAAAAAATGTTACCATACCATTAAATTGACACGATCCTAATGTTGACGGTATCCATGAACCTAGGAAACACGTTGTAAAGTTGTTACCTAGAAATATAAGTTGGGTATTTCATTTATCAACTCATTTTGTGAGTTAAATGCAGAATCGTACTATTGATTATACGGGATCTTTTCCATTCAGTGGAACCCTTGACCTTTATGCTTTATTAGGGTCAAGTTTGAACATATTTACACAATATATATAAACATGTTTGGTACTGAAATGAAGAAACATCGACAATTATAAATAAATCGCACCGTTAACAGGGCTTCCGTCGAAACACTTCAAGCTAGCCGTCTTCAACTTACTGGAAGTAGTGTTTATTGTTGAATACGTGAGCTCTGCTCCAGGAGGAACGATAAGCGTTGAACACTCGAACTGTCGAAGTAATGCTAAAAATAAGCTTCTAAACTTGTTGCTTTCCTAATAATAATACATTGTGCTGAAGAGCATGTGATCTTTTATGAATACAACTGTCTTACTTGTTCCATTACAGTCATCACAGTTATATTTTTTCTATCAACTTTACCTTTTTACCTTTTACCTTACAGTCATCACAGTTGTAAGAACAGATAATACTCGTGCTACATTTGAAAAGTTCACAGTTTCTAATTCTATCAACAATGTCTATCTCAGTATCTGATCGAGCTTGTAATTTTAGAACTACAAAAAAAAAGTTAATTGAGTTCATTGTTCTCACATGAATCCTTTGAACAGTTGCCAAGAACTGATGGACTCCATTGTCCCTTTATGCACACAGCTGACAGTGCACCTGAAAATTATTTACTTGAGGAAACAAGGACGGTTTTTCTTATGATCACTTTATGAGTTCTTCACTAAGCTTGTGTTCGAATTTTTTGTAATAGAAGTTCTAAAAATTATCCAGGATGGGTAGGTTCCCTGTAGTTTTCTTGGCTCATTTGACAAAGCTTGCTTATTTCAAAGATTTATCTTCCAATCATTTACTTCTACCTATTGCATAACAGCTTTTAAAACAGAATTACGGTCTGATCAAATGAGTTGAACTCGATTTGTACCTTCAACAGTCTCTCC
>KN716364.1:184660-196111 GCA_000816705.1 Dictyocaulus viviparus
AGAAAGAAGTTTAGATTTTTGTCATAACTATTTACCGAGTGCGCAGATACGACGAATTTGGTAGGCTTCGGGGCAACCACGAATCTGATTCGAGTCTGCGGTATCTCCCACGCTGCATACGCTTGTTGATATTTATGCTAGCAATGTTAGCGTAGAAAGATGGTAATTATTTTAAAAATACTAATATTTTGGAATAAGAATCCTAGGCAATGGCGCTTTCTGCTGTGTTTGATGACACAATACAGGAAATGCAACTATGAAAACGTTATAGTGAGTGAGGTTCTGAGTGTATGCTTCATGAGTTCACAATTTTAATGTTGAGTTCTATATTATATTCTCAAATTGCAATCCATATGAACAACTACCAGTTCTTTGTTTATGTTGAACTCACCTAAAAGTGTAGAAGATAATAATGAACGTACCAGAACTCCATTTGTTTCCTAAGCAAATTGCTGTTCTCAATCCAGAAAGTTTGAATCCAGGATAACAACTCAACGTTACAGTTGTACCAGTAGGATAAGGAGGCAGCATTTTATCACTGTATGTTATCTAAAATTCTCACAGAAATATTGCTAGTCATAGGATTTAAGCTGAAAGCACAACTAAAACCAATGTGAAGCATTTTAATTACAAAAATATATACGAAAAATTGATAACATCTTAACCTTGCCACCAATGATAAGTGGTAAGGCTGGACAAGACGAATCGTCAATGGATTGGCATTCTCCCAATGATTTTGGCAGCCATTGTCCTCTACCGGTGCATGTGCTTTTAGTGATCCCTTAAATTCAATCAATACAAAAATTTTTCTATCTCATTTTGCAAATAAATCTCGTAGTCTCTTGAATAATTGTAATCCCTAACACCCTTTAAGAGTGGAGCAACATAGATTAGCTACATTTTCGAAAATTATTGTCACACTGAGGCGCAATGGCGTAGTGGTGAAGGTGCCACGAGGGCGCGTGGGCCCGGATCCGTTTGCGGCAGCTACACAGGCTAACCAAGCCAGCCATCGCTCAGGGGTCGATAAATTGGTACCAGAGAGATCTGGGCAAGACAACTAGCACTGACTTGGTGAAGAATGGTCAACTCAAGTTACTATATGCACCAGGCTCGCATTCAGCCACCTCCACGATAGCACGTTGAACACGAATGCGTAGGCGCATGCAGCCACAAGGGATTGGTCAACCCTAAGCATATCTGATCTCATCTTATCTTATTGTCATACTGATGTTCAAATTTCATTTTGAACTTCTTCATAGAAAACTTTAATGTTAACATTTTTCCTAAGAAAAATGCATGGAGGCAATATCACTTTCCGAATAAAGACAAGATCTGAGATGTTTTAGTTTTTGTCCTACTAGATTCAATATACCCGAGCTTCTTTGATGGATCCTGAACGTTGATATGTTCTGAAGTGAAGGCACACTTTCTTATGAATAAGGTGAATGTCTGAGACATTTCATTAAAGTTTTTTTTCATTGATAAATTTAAAAATACATGCTAATAAGTTTTCAAGTAGGACCAGTTGATTTGTATCCGGTATTGCACAGTAACGACGCTGTAGATCCAATTGGCCATGGTCCTAATCGATCGCCCTAAACAAAAAATTCCCATATTTCTTGACGTAAGAAAAATAACAAAGACATTTACTACGTAAGAAAATGAATACAGTAAGATTGCTTGAGCACAGAACTCCTATTATTCGTGAATGTTTCATTCCAAGAGGATTTCTCTATCAAAAATATCTTTAGTGCGATTAATTACAAACGAAATTTTTTTGAGTCACGCAAAAAAAATTTTCACTATAAAAATTTATAATAAACGAACATTACTGTAACTGATTGAGCCGTGAATTACGGATGGAACACCGATCGAACATGGTGACGTCAGCTCACCTTAAATCGTATTGAATGATGTCATGTTTTATTGCAAAAGGATTATCATTTCAGTTCAAGAAATCTATTTGCAGTTTGAGACAAACGAGAATGATGTGAAAAGATCAGTCGCTGGTTCGACAATAACCCTGCCTTAATCGTATCTCTATCTCTATTATGAGATCTTAATTGATTGATTGGTCAAAACGAATAAGAAATATAACGATTCAAAGTGTTATTTATTATTAGTTCACATCGACCGAGCTTCAATGGTGACCAAAGTCCGTTTTGACAAGTCGCTATGGTGGTGCCATTGGCGTGGTAACCTATGTCGCATAATAATTTAGCTCTTGTACCCTGAAAAAAAACTACTGTTCAAATATAATGTTATTAAATGTAACTATTTGAAAACTGATGATGAGTTAGCTGCAAAACCTGGAACCTCAAGCGGGACTCGAACCCGTACCTACAGATATCCGCTCTACCGTGACTATCTATTACACTACCGAAGCCCAACCTATACGAGAATGCGGGTTCGAGTTTTGCCTAAGGTTCCAGATATTTTTGACCAACTCAGCATCTTTAGTGGTATTATAACACTACTATAGAATAATATTTTTTCTTGTTTTCATTTTACATTTATCTGTTGGGAAAAGAACAAACTGAACTAATGAGGATCAATTAAAGTCAGCAAATTGATCCTTTCCCTTCTCGCTCGTCCACAAAACGACATTTTTTGCCGTTCTGCGTTTCGTTCTTCAAAATCCGACCTCGACTTTACTTTTTCTATGATTCTTTTTTTTTCTGATCTTTGAAAAAGCACAGGATGAATTAAGCATAGAACTCATATGATAAATGTGAGGAATCTGCATGATCTTCTCCAATTCACAATAATAACATAAGACAATCTTTGGTGTTAATCAATCCTTTATGGTGTAATGCGCCAAAACATTCGTGTTCAACTTGTTGTCGTGGAAGCGGTTGAATACGAGCGTGATCTATACAATGACTTAAGTTGACCACTTTACAGCAAGTCAGTGTTAGTTGTCTTACCCAGATGTCTCTGGTACCAATTTACCAACCCCGGAGGATGGCAGGCTAGGTAGACTTGGAAGGCGGCCGCTAACTCAATCGGGCCAGTGTGTCACTGCGGCACTTCCACCACTGAGAGCCATTGTGCCCACATCAATTTACAAAATACCATAAAAATATCTTTGAAAAAAATTTATAGTATCGTATGAATTTCGAGTTGAACTAGAGTTATTTATTTTTGCATAATGTGCTAGTATGTGTCAAATAAATGAAAATTGTTGAAAACATTATAAAAAATTACAAATAAAATATAGCATAAAGTTGAGGTTGTTGTTGTTGTTTATTTTGAACCATAAACATTAACATAATGCATACCGATGGATAGCTGGGTTCTTGAGAGTAGACGATATCGCCATTTTGTGGTGTCAGTAATTTAGCGCAAGGTAGAAGTAATCCGTCTAAATCAGCATTCATGACAAAGGTGGAGCTGAACTTATTGAGTGCAACTCATCGTTCATAGGTTGGAGGTATCATATTATGTCAAAAAAGATTGAGAATAACAACGAACCTCAAAGCTTATATCTAGTAGCTTTTCTTCCCTCAATCAAATCATATCAAATCATTTATTTACACAATACTGGAAATTATTTACAGCATTGAAATTGAAGTACAAACTACTCAACGACTTCTTACGTCATTCTGTTGTTATTGTTGTTTATTAAGTGTTTACTAATCAAAAAAAAAATGCTCTTCGAAAAATACATGAAGTCTACATTTACTAGTGAGGATGATGAGTAAAGAGTAATATTGTTGTTTAATTTTTCTGAAAAAATAAACAACAGGTGGTGAGAATGAATGCGTTCTTATTAAAAGCTGACGAAAAATGCGATAGCGTGATCTACTTTGTGGATCGATAGTAAACAAAACGAGTGATTTTTCAAAGATCAATGATCATCCAGCATAGAATTTTATTATCTTCGACCTTTCTAGAATAATGATTTATTAGTGACTCATTGAATTATTAAAATTTTTACTAATGTAATGTTTTGACCACAATGAGGAAAATAACCAACATTGATGATAAGAAATGGAAAGATAATTAGATTCACCTCATTCTATGAACGTTTGAAATTCTATAACAAATGGATACAAAAAAAATACAGAATTTAAAAAAATCAATAAAAAAACAATTATAAAAGAAAATACTAAGAAAAGTAATAATACTTATTAGGAGATGAGACACCTACCTTTATAGCGGTATTAAAGAAGTACTTAATCAATAAGAGAAATCAGCAGTGACTAACGTTTACTTGTAAGCTCAATGAGGAAGCAATGCCGTAATTCACAGCCGTCTTCCTTAAAACTAAATCACAGAGTTACAGTATCAATTTGATTCGTAAGAGTTAGTGAGTGAGTGACTGTTGTAACAATTGAGAATGCTTTCATTGGATTGCTTCTGGACTGCAAGAAATACCCAGATTAAGGGTTGACGCTTCGAAATCAACAGTCTACAACGTTCGATGGTCGGTCTAACAACCTCCGTTCTCACATGGATGTCATCAGACAAAGATATGACAAGAAATACTCCCAGAATCAAGGCTTCAGCTTTTCATACTATGCGTTCACTGTCAAGACACTTTTATACAACAAAAATTTTCTTGTTTTACTTCATGCCGCGTAAGAAAATCAACTTTTAAGTAAAAACTTCCCGAAGAAACAACGATCTAAATAGCTAAGATGGTTCGGCCTATGAGTTGGAGCATTTGCTATCTGTGAAACGGAGGTTCTTAGATGAAATGTATAGCCGAACTCGTCAACTAGTGCAATGTACAGTCACCTCTTCTGATCATTCATCGTCTACATTAGCGATGCTAGAAGAGCATCAGAATTGTAAATACTTATTGTCCTAACTCTCCCCATCCGATTGAAACAAAACTAAACACATTTGAAGAACAACTCGACAAGGAAGTACCCATTTATAAAAGTTACCGAAGATTTTGACGTTTTACAAGAAAAAACAATTAGTAAGAAAAAAGCAATATCATCTAGAATTCCAATCAAGGTGGTTGAAATGAGCATGGCAAATGTTAGCAGTACGTTTTTTCTATGAAAACATTGGTTGTACTGAGGAAAATGATCGATGTACAAGAAAGTAGTCTAATAAGACGATTAATGCGAAGACAAATAAGGCGTAGACAACATACGGTTACTAGAGGAAGATAATGCCGTCCAGATAGATCAACTTTATCATCTCCTTGGATATAATTGCAACCTTCTACAGGCGATGATTCCTTTTAACAGCTAAGTCACTTTGAAAATCTGTCATCGAACAAAAATTATATCAGTCGAGAAGGCTAGAACGCATTTGTAAGAAAATGAAAGAAATTTTGGTGCTAAGTAAGTGACTGATGCTTCATCCATTTGCAACATATTGGTTACGACTGATTATGATTTCCAATCTTACAAGTTGCTTACGAACGATTTACACAGTCGTAAACAAGAAAGACCAGAATAGCCTTATTGAGTACTATTCCTCATTCTGTTGACAATTTTACGTTGCCGTAGTGATGAGATGTGTAGTGGAGTTGAAAAAACTGAAAATGGAATGGAAAAGAAAATCATTATTCCAATAAGATCAAAGTACCAGAGTGTCTGTGAGGTTCAAAGGAGACTGTCGATTAGTATTGGTTCGCCCACGTATTTGATGAAAAATTGTATGAGTGAGATTGGGATACTTTCGGAAACTGTCAAACAGCACATCGAGCTCATCTCCATGTTGTATAGGTGTGTTACTTCTTTCCTATCATTAGGTAAGGTAAGATAAGTTGTAGCGCTGATCAATATCCCTGCTACGATATGCGCCTACATGTTTCTGTAGGTGATTAACGTGATATCATGGAGGTGATTAAATGCGAGTACACTCTATATACAGTTATTTGAGTTGACCACTCTTCAGCAATACAGTACTTTGTTGGGAGGTTGGCCACAAGCCTGATTTGGGCCTGCGTATCATTATGATAACTCCAACACTGTGCCGCGCGCTCTTCATTTTAACCAAGTACTTAATTAAATGCGAAAATTTGTCAATGAACTGGATAGCTATGAACTCACATAAAAGAATCCATGAAAAATACGAAACACTTTCATCGGAAAAAAATCGATTGTAACACCTCTACATTTACAATATACCTAGCATACATGTAGCTGAAGTGTATGAGTACTTCTACAGCATAAGATTCACAGTACATTCAGAATGAAATCCTTTAATTGATCTAGAAATGTGCTGTATCAAAGTATTACAGAATGAATAATAAAGAAAAATGAAAGATAAAAAATAAAAAAAATATATGTATGTATATGAATTTTCTGTAGCTTATATGCACTCAAACGCGGTTGACGTTTGAGTTATGCACATTTTGAATAACTGTCAAAGAGTACATAATTATCTCTTTTTCCTGAATCGATAAGCCTAAATAGAACAAATCATATAAAAGACTTGGAACCCGTTTTTGTATGTTTACGAGGCCAAGTATAACTGGAGATGATGAATGCTGCTCTTCATTTCCAGCTAGAAGAACGTTGAGAAAAGAAAAATACAATCAGTGTAATAGCAATGCGACAAATCACAGAAATGAGTGAAAATTCCCAGTTGAAAGAGCGCTGAGGTGACTGAAGACGAACAACAAACGTATCGATAAAGTGAGAATAACAATTTAGAACTGTCTACATGTGCCAATCATAGTGAATGAACCGTTCGTGCAAACGGCGTTGTTTGGTCCAATCACAATGAAACCGGCGTTACACGTTAATGTCGCCACAGTTCCAGATGCATACGGTGGTGTCGGTTCCGAGTATGTGATAAAACCGTTAGGTGGATTCAGCAATCCAAAATAGCATGGAGTGTTCATTCCTGAAATGTAAAAACACCACTAGGTACGACGAATGGATATGGTGCAAACGATTGCACGAAACAGTTTTCATGACACTAGAAATCAATCATGCATCCGTTTGGCGGAATTCACAAAAGTCTCTAGATGATCAAATTTCTTTTGATTACAAGCACAGTTCACAATGGATATTCGAAATCATCAAGTGATTTGATTTGCTTGAATACTTCTGAAATCCACAAATCTACTATCCATGCAAAATTTCTGAATAATTTGAAGCTTTGAATGAAAAATCCTTGGAAAAAAATAGCTACCACATTACGATTACCATTCAACATCAACTAGGAATCATTTTTTGTATGTATTAATTTTAATACATGTTGTTTATGATGTTGCTTATTCTGACTAACAATTTCTGACCGATCTTCCTCAACTGCCCTCATCTTCTCTGGTAAATTCCAAAGCTTTAATTTGACACTCTTTTTATGCTTACTCTTATAAGACGCTGTGTGACTTGTGAGAAGTGCGACCTCTTTCCATACATTGCTTTTTGAAAACCTCGAAAGAATTTTGTTTTTAAAAATATCTTCAAAATAGTTTGCATATTTTGAGTTTACAGATGACAATAGGAAAAGTGGAGGTTGTTAGAATAGTATATAGTTGAACTGATGTGAATTGCCTTCTGTTATTAAGAGTGAAAAATTTGGAATTAAGTTCAGTCCGAAAAATTCTACCAAGTACTTTTCAGCTATTGATCGTCAAGTTTATACGTCATTATAGCACATCTCATGTACTATCTGTTGTAGGCAGTCAGCACAATCATTTAATCACACAGTCCGTAACTCATGGCAGTACTTTTAGTGTCGCAGTTTGCCCAGGCATCCCCTATCTGTAAGCTTTTCATTCATTCTGTAGGATTAATTTAGAGATATTAAGCTTATTCTCTCAACACGATCACATCTTGTGTACACTTGGACCTTACTTCTCACTCATCGCTTTCACATTTCACACTTCATCCTTTATACTTCACTAATGATTACTGCTACTCTACCACAAGCTTACAAACTCATCTGATTGCTTCTCTTAATCTTATCGTATTAGCCTTCATCATTAAACCTTATGCATCGTTATTATTAATATTGCCGCACTTCAATGCTGCTGCATTGACGTTATTCGTTTATGAGGTATAGTATTACTCAATTTTTACTATTGTTACACTTAGAAATCACAGCGACTTCCTCACTCCACCCCTGATTTCGAATTGATGACAGAAATGTAATTTTTTCATAGTACTTTTTATTTATTTCATATTAACTATGAATGAATAGCGATTCAATTACTGTTCTTTACCTGAAGAAGAACACGTTCCTAGCATTGACCAAATTCCGTTGATACAGGTTGAGGTTGAAGGACCAATGACTGACTGTCCGAAAGGGCACGTCATTGAAGCCTTCGTACCTGGATGAAGCAGTTTTTCTAGCATTAAATATACAAAAATAAATCAAAATTAACAATCCGTTCTTCTGCTTTGAAGATACTTCACCTGATTCCCACGGTCCAAATTCGCTACCAGACGAATAGCTGAGTGTTGCTCCAAAACTCACAGTTGGAGCAGAATTACACTGAGTACCGGTATCTGAGCTTGGGCAATTCCCCATCGGTGGGGTCCATTGACCATTTTTACAAGTCGATATTGAAGAGCCTGGAAAGTTCTTTCCCAAACTAATATTGCATTTTCGGCTGATTGTGAATCGCCATCGCCTGCAGGGATACAATCATTGGTGTTCCACGTGGTACTCAGAAATCCTATTTCTATTTGTAACTCTAATTTTTTTTATTGTATGTTCTTCGTTATCCTAAAATTATATAGTGGAGGATAGTGGTGAAATTCTGGGCAGAACATATGCCAATATTGACAGCTTTTTCAATAGTTTCTCATGAAAAAACGATAGGTATAACACCGTTGTGAGTTCATCAACAACAGCCACAGTGATATTTAGCTAGATGATGATCAAATCAACAGCAACGATTGTGTTAAGCGAGACTGAACTCTTGAAGCAATCCTATATTCGTTTAAGATTACGTCAAATGAGGACTATGAGTGAAACACATTGGAAAACACGATCCTCAGACAAAAGAAAAGTGTAATTCCATTGAATGACTGATGGTACTTAACAATATACTCTTATAAGATATCATGTTTGACAAAAAAAAAACCATTACTTCTCTTTAAGATGATAAAATTTTGAATGGTTCGGTATTGAGAATGAGTTAAATTTGACCTGTGAAAAATCACTTGTGTAACTCACTATTGGCACTCTTATCCTTAAAGTAGTTACACAAATTGCCATAGTCTATTTTTGATCAGTACGGATGACAATTATCTAGTTGTTACCTTTGCAATTTTCCTAAAATCCACTGGAATTATTTTCGCCTATTTTCCACAATGCCTCAATTATTGTTCTGTGGTGCGAGTTTAATATAAACTAAAGGCTATATCCACCTTCATAAAATATGTGACGTGGAGGAAACATTCTAACACTGCCACAAGGTAAGACAATCATGAAACTAATATCACAGAGCTTTGGACCATCCAAATCCCTCAGAGGAAAATTCCTCTTTGGCTAGTAGGAAACGCATTGTAGTGCTTTCGTAAAGAGCAGACCGGAAGTAAATAATTGTATATTGCCACTATAGTCAAATTCATCCACGGTTTGATAAGCAGAAAAGCTATCTAGGACTATTATATTCAATGCTGTAGAGATTTCTACAAACTAACAATGAATATTATTTTCTTGACACAGTGATAGAAGAGAGTTTTGCCTCTCAATTTTTGCCTCCTCCACCCATAAGAAGGAGAATTATGCTAAAAGAGTAAAGCCATACATCGTCGATCAAACGTGTAAGGCCAAACGTGGATAACAAACACCATCTAAATCCACTGTAGGAGATGTTTTCCAATAAGAATACAGCTGACTTATTCAAGTTGATAAAAAGGAGAAGACGTTTGATACATCAGTTTGCTTTTTACAGACAGTTGTTTTTTAGCAGATGCAAAGGAGAACTTCATCGTTTTGATGTTTTTCCCCCGAAGAGAAGGTCATTTTTTCCATAAGGCCCACGTTGGAAGTCTCAACGCCAGTACCAGTCATAGTAGAAATTTTGATGAAACTCATATTTAAGCCTACAAAGTTGAAGGTAATGAAGAGATTGAGTTACTATAGGAGTTTATCGTTCTTAGCTAAATGATCCATGGAAGATCAAAAGTTTAAAAGTCTCTAGCTCTAAGGTTGACGTGAAACGCTGAAAAAGTGATTGAAGCCCTTATAGTGAACTTTTAGTAAATCGAAGGATTCAACCAACGAAAGTTACTATTTATATCAACACAATAAATCCACTTCTCAAGGATATCCGAACCCGTTGTACAACTACTGTTCCACCGAGATCTTCTGCGATGACTAAATGCTTCACTTGAAGTCCGACTGCCGCTCGAGGTTCCAACTTTTCTAACTCGACATTGTGGGTATTTGATATATATAAAAGACCACTACAACCTATCAAAGTTGATTCACCACTGTTGAACCAAAATCCCACACAGAATCCAACTATCGACTTCTCACCTCACTTTTTTTTTCTTCTGAGTAAAAAAAGAAACACTGAAGTTTGCAAGAAACAAACTTTTGAAGCTAATATGATTAAGAAGTTACATTATTTTAATAGCCTCCCTTTCAAAAAAAACACTGAAATAAATAGAAATAAAAAATACAATGCTAACAATGTTGAAATACACGACCAAATTATTCATTACCTTCAAGAAAGCGTCGAGTGTAGAATTTACTGAGACGCCTGCATCTAATCATCTGAGAACTGAGGAGATTATGCACCACAAAAGAGTAGCTAGAACGAAAGACCTCAAGGAATAAAAATCGTAATTGATAAGAGAAAGAGACGAAAGTGATAAAGAGAAATCAGCTTCAGCTGAAGCTTGAATCATCGCAGTGCATCGTCACCGTAGAATACTCCTAATAAGGCCATAGGATGAATTATCATTTTCTTCCCGCATTTTTCGAATGGCCACAAACTTCTCCGCTTCAATAGAAAAAGGTCCTTTTCAGAAACTGACAAACTGTCCCACTAGTAAAAATTGTACACTATTCGGATAAGACCACATTCAACCACAACGCCACAATGAATTTGTTGCAAATCGTCAACAATAGGTTGGCTTGTCTCTTCACATGCCACCAATAGAAATGTAAAGTTCAAAGTCAGAGTAGGACTAGCAGTCCTGTGATGGTGCACAATATCCTTCTGATATTAACAACTATAGCACATTTTACTTGTACCTTGCATTTTATGCGCTTTCTAAGAGAACCTCATTAGGTTTGGCGAAGAACAATCATACAAATAAGCAATGTTCCGAAAAGTGATAAGAACGACAGGTCGTATCTACGCATCCACAACATCTATGGAAGTATCGCAAGAGTGCAGAAGTCCTCTGTGACTCGCCTTGAAAAATCTCAAAAGTTTTCACTGTGTGCTGATACAAAAGCGGCCATGGAAGCCGTTGATTGTCAGACACTTTTAGCTAGACGAATTACGATCTTGTTCATGTTCTATAAGAATTTTCGCCACAGAGATATCCCAATTCTACAACA
>KN716365.1:8095-18512 GCA_000816705.1 Dictyocaulus viviparus
ATCATTCTTGTTCGTTTTTTTTTTCTTTCGCTTTCTCTCATAAAATATCCGCCGTCACTCGACGAAATGAGTGAGGCGATTTGAAAAAGCGAGTTTTCTTTCAGCAGGATACGATAGGTATCTCCGTTTAGAACGACCATAACGTTTCTGTTTCAGAATAATTTTTCTTTTTGTCTTAATCTAATCTTGATATAGGAAAAAGAAAAAAAGAATGATTTTTTTTTGTTATATTTAACTTTTATCGATTTTTTTTTCTTTAAATGAAATATTTCTATACACCTCATATTTTTTCTCATATTTTTCCTTATTTTTTTTTTGCGTTTTTTTTTTCTCAACTGTAAACAAATAGATGAAAAGAGAACAATCACACTTATCGGATATACGCAAGCTTTAAATAAAAAGCATAAAAAAGCTTATAACACTTATAACTCCTCGAAAATTTTCACTCATTCACGATTAATACGATAAATAAAAAATTTATATATTAATTTTTAATAATTTTTTACAATGTTAGTTAATCAACTAAGCAATTGATAAATAACAAAAATGGATTCTATTGAATTTATATTTACATCAATCAATAGTCATAATTTACACTATCGCTATAGTTGTCGTCTTTTTTTTCACGGTAGTTTTTTTTTTTTGCAGTGTTTTAGTGAGGAAAATTTTTTTTTCCTCTCAGCACATCGTTATCGAGAGCGTTTTTTTCTTATTGATTGAAAAGATATGACCAGTAATTTCTTTCTCCTCTATAGTAGATCATTCCAAATTGAACCTACAGTACACAATCTTGTGATCTACGTTAATCACATATCCTCTACTTCATATGAAATTATCGATTTTTTCATATGTAATCGTGCATTCAGCAATAATGTAATATATAACGTCATCAAACATTATGAATATCAAATTTTCATCAAAAGAAAAAAAAAGCCTTAAATAAATAATAAAAAAAAAGGCGTTAAATTGCCTTATGTGAATCGTAATGAAAATTCTCGATGATACAAAAATGCAACCAACGTCTTTTGTAAGCTGTTTTAATTCAAAAAATTACAAAAATATTTGAAAATTTGTAATGATAGTTGAATGAAAATTCAGCTAACAGCCAATTTTTTTTTCCCTCATATTCTATGAGTTAAACACAAACACATGTCTGAAACTCCAACGAGACTCAAACCTAAATCTAACAGAAATCCGTTCAGCTGTGCTAACTAGGGATTGTACTAGTGAAGTGAATGTTCATTATCACTCATGCTATTCACATTGTCACTAATGCAATCGTTGGCACCAGAGAAAAGGGAGGTCTGGTTCTAGTCCTGCTTGAGGGAGGTTTCGTGCTTTTGTGATTAACTCAACATTGAGGAATGTAATTAAATAAGAAGTACATGACAAAATATATTCAAACTCAACGATACCTCTAGATTTTCATAAGTATAGAGCGAGTGTTATACAAAAAATGTACTCGAAAACTCAGCCTACTCAAAAAATTTTAATATTAAATCTATTCAGTATTGAATTTATTGAGGTAGAATATCGATGAGAATCTGTCAAATGTCTTTCAGCTGCTTCTTTACAGAATGCTGAAATAAATTCTCCTAAATTAATAACAAAACGGAGTCAAGCAGATCATGCCAACCTCAAATAAAATTTTGTCGTTTGCTATGCGTTTATTTATTGGCATAAATGACTTACAGACTCGTTCTCTGATTAATTGATGAGGGTCACCAAGGTCTAAGTACTTATAGCCTTCTATCCGACGCCAATATTCCTCTATGAGGTAAAAACCGGTGTACTAAATGTAGATTCGGTCCGAAAGACCGTTAGCATAACAGGTTTAAAGATTTCCTGGAAGAAGAAGAAGAAGTTCACCGAAGTAAAAGCCAGTAGAAAAATGAACTAAGATTTGCATATGTAAATGAATTAGTATACTTTGATACCCTAATAGTAACAGGAGTAAGTATTTCTCATCAAAGGAAGTATTTGTATACTATGAGGTTGTTATGAGGCTATACATATAGCTTTAGAGGATGAAAATCAAGAAATAAAGGCAAACTTGTTTACTTCGTTAATTCGATTATAAATAGTTTCATTAACACCGTCAATGTTATTCCATGTAAATATCCCATAGATCAATCGATTCTAATCGATATTACATTCTGCATCTCAAGTGATTTCAAATGATCTCAATTCAAGATGAATTGGCCCTCATAGCACTACTCAGCTTATACCTCAGCGAAAAAAAAAATCTTGTTATTGCAAGATATCCTTAAAAAAACCAAAATATTAAGAAGATCCTGTGAATAGTAAAATTTAATAAGTATCTTTTTCATTCGTATTTTCCTCAACGTAACAAGAAAATATTGATTTTTTTCGTTTATTTTGTTTGAATGATTTGAAACTATTGAATGAACTACTAAGCATTAACCTCAATTTAATCTCGACATAAAGTGAAGCTATTTTAGCGAATTTTTGAGTTGATTGAGTTGTTCTAGTGAGGTGAGAAGAAAAAGAAAATAAGCGTCGCTTATCAATACAACAATTTAGTATTTCGTTCTCTTTTAAAATATCATTGCCTATAAGATGAATGTAAAGCTGAAAATATGTAAGCTAAGAGTATTCAATATAACGAGTATCGAGGTCAAGAGTTTGAGTGAAAAACAAGTGACCTAGTAGAAATGTAACTCAATCGGGTACTGCTTTGTCATACTGTACATACATATGGATTTCGTATCTTTTTTTTTTATTTTCACTTAAAGCATAAACTATGATGTCATTTTATATTTAGTTTACCGTCTGGTATCAGTATTAATACGGATCATATAATTATTTTTATACGTTATCGAATCAATTTTGATATTGATTTTTTAAAATTGAATAAATTAAAGTTCACGTGATGACCGTAACCTGTTTCATTTAAGCTTATTGATGCTTATGTTTATCGTTTAGGCGATCTTCTTCTATCTATACGTGATGATTCCGATTCTTTAAGAACGTATTTTACGTCGTAACTCCGCCCATTAAAGCAATACATAAGCCAACGTGAACGTATAAAGCTATTCAAACGTCAAACGACCGTTAAACGAAATGATCACGGTAAGCTTATATGATATTAATGTTAATAAAATTCAACGAGAGAAAAAAAGAACGCACACACTTTTTTTTCACCTCATTGTTGATGATCAACTATTCGACATAATCATTTCATTATCATTTCAGTTACTACTACTAATCAAATTACTTATCGCACCATCGTTAGGATGTATAGGTGGAGGTAGTAGTACACCACAATGCTGTCCATCAACACAATCATCATCATCATGTGGTGCATCAGTACCACCTTGTGCTTCATCAGCTGGGTACGTTCTTTATATCGAATCGTTTTCTTATAAATCGTTAATAATATTCTTTTACACTCAATCTAAAGATATATCTTAGTATTTTTTCTCCTCTGATTCTTGATCTCAATCTGGATCAATAGCTAATTTCTTTTGAACTTTATCAGTATTGTTGTTGGTAGTGATTAATTAGATTAACACAGTTCTTCTGTCTACTATATAGCTCTTATCTGAACAATCAATTCAATCAATTTCATAATTATTAAAGTTAATTACTAAATTTTTTAATATATTAAAAATTGTTTTAGTATTCATCTATACGTGTAGTAGTGCCCTAGACTAAAATCACTTCATATTATTTATTAGTCTGTAACTGAAATTGTAATGGGGATAATGATCACCTGGTTCATTTGGATTCTGGTTGATCATCGACAATGCCGATCGGGCACCAATAAAACTTCCACGCACAAAGGTAGTGCAATGTATTTTTTTATCTCTAAAGATTTGTTTGATCATCTCAATCTCTTTTGAGAGCCTTTGGGAAGAGGTCTTACCACCGGAAGAGGTTTTCTTGCACTACGTTGGGTGTCCAGTAGGATCCACCCAATTGCAACTCGTATCCACCGGTCACCATTTGTACATATCACATGTCAGGCCCACGCAATTTTTGATAGTATAGCATGTCCGGCTGCATTTCTGATTCTGCATTTTGATCGCAAACATAGATCAAAACTGGATAAGCATAGTTTGTTAGGCAAAAGCGTTGGCGCTGATCAATTGCTTTGAGGGTTTGTTACTACTTCATTGTTTTCATGACGTCGTAGAAATGTTGGAAAGCTAGCGTTTTTACATTACCTTAAGATGACCAGTGTTTCCTCAAATGAGTATGGTTACCTTACCAGATTATTTTTATACTACTTCATCAGCACCTGAGGAATGGATGACTTAACTCGCTCTCTCGCGACCTCAAAACCTGGGTATATTTTATCATTGTCTACTACTGCACTACTGCACTACTACGCTAACGCTTGCCTTCAAGCTGTACAGGAGATCTCAACGAAGCCTCAATGGACGGCTAATTAAAGGCGTATTATTCCGAGTTATCAGAATTGATAATGTAAAAAAAGAGAAGAGTTATGCTCTACAAGTGACTTTAATGAAGATTAAACTTTAAACTCACCAAAAAAGTTTCAAAGAGGTTCTGGAGCCGCTGAAAGAGGAAAGTGGTAGAGGCAAAAAAATTCAGAAGCATTTTAATGCTCATAATAGCATGAACGTGACGTAAACTGTTAGACTTTTACAAGAGACTGAACTTGAAACTACACTTGAGCACATTACCACCTTTTACCACTACGCCATTCACCGGCATTATGACGGAGAAAAAGGATCAAATGGTCCAGTGATATGTTCTATTATGTTTTACAATGCGATATTAGAATAGCATCACTATAGATCAACTTACAATTTATTGTGCTATTCTTTTTTAGATGAAAATCACACTCAAATCGATTCTTCCTCAATTTGAATAGATCAAATAAATTTTTGAAAATCCACTCACTAAACGTATACCATTAAATATTTCAGATTTGTTCAAGATTTAGATATTTTGCAAGTTTATGAAGAATTTCTACCGTTTACAATTTTTGCCTCAAATTTATCCAGTTTTTTTTTTCTTGCGTGATTTTTTCATATTAAAAATAGGCGCATAGTGTAATGATAGGAAATGAAGAAGTGATAGGAAATGACGCAGGTTCGAATCCGTATCTACGCCAATCACCACATGCATCTCTACATAATCTTTAAATTGTTACCATAATATTCTATGATAATAAACAGTACTTTATTTAACATTCGATCACCTATACGATATACTTCTGAAGAAGAATGCTTGACAAGTCCTACATTGCCGGTGTTTTTTTTTTTCATTCTATCCACACCACAGTACTGCTAATTTTTTCTATCTTTCGTCAAAGTTGATCTCTACGAAGACTGCTGAATTTTTTATAGTAAGAAAAAAAAAACACTAGAAATGTGTAAGGATAATAAAAATTATTAAAGTTAATAAAATGAAAGGAAGCAAGTATGATTTCCACTTGAAACCTCATTTTTGTTATACTCGGATATTCTCTCTCAATGAGTTCAAAATCGCAAACTCCTCTATGTTGCCATTTTCGTCGGTCCAACTTCGTGTATTTGAATATCGTTTCTACGGCTATTCAGCAACATTCAAAACTCGTCCTCGTCTTAGTCCACAACGCGCCCACGTCACGTAATGAAACTAGTGTGAGGTAATCGGATTCTAATGCGATAGTAGCGCTGATGTGACTCTTTGTTTAGCTTTGAATGACAGATAAAAGAGTTTATATTTATCAATCTAGCAACATGTTAACAATGTTTATTACACAAACATAACAAAAACGAAAATCATCATTTCTTTTTCATAATCATTGTTTTTTAAAACAGTATATGACGTGATGCATTAAAAATTACTTATTTTCGGTAGCCGTAAATAATGCAGTTAAGTGAATAAATTTCAGATACGCTAGCTCTGGTGGTTCTTATCCTAGAGCACCAACAGGATATGCTGTTCCTCAACCGTATCCATCACCTCTTCCACCACCACCACCACCACCACCACCACCACCACCTCCACCGCCGCCGTCTTACGGTAGCATTTATAGCGGCTCCAATGGAGCTTCATATAAAGGACCATCTATTGGTGGATATCAGGAAGGTGGCTCTAATGGATATAACCCTTCGGTAAGTTTTTTTATCTAGATAATTGCCTGATTAACTAAGCACAGTATTTTAGATTGGGACTGGACCAACTCAAGCAGGTGGAACATATGCCGACACATTCCCGAAAGGCAATTATGCTCCGAGACCAGTTGGCCCTCGTCCTAATTATGAAAACGGTCCTGTAGAGTCAGTGACAGAAGCAATACCAGCTCAACCGTATGCACCTATCAATCCTGTTCCTTCAGTTTCTGCTCCAACAATAACTTACTCTCAAGGTGGACTTGATAGTGCAGAAGAAGAAGGAAAGCCTTACTCGCAAGGAGGTCAAGTTGTAGAAGTTGATAAAACCGACATACAAGTAGATCCGGTTGCTCCGATTGCTCCTGAGCCAACAAAGACTGAAATTATTGGACCTGTTCAAGTAAAGCCTTATCCATTACAACCATCACCTGATGATGGCAAAGGAAACGATTACGACAAAGCTGAATACGAGGAAGAAGAAGAGCAGCCGACTGAAAATTCTGTTACTAATTCTGAAGAATCAGAAAATTCGGAAAATTCTGCAGGTAACGTCAATGTACCAGGCTCAGATATATCTGCAACTCAAAGTTATTCCACTCCTGATCTTCCTCCAGTAAGAACGCCAGGAGTCTATGTTTATCCTATTCAAACTCCATCACCCTACGTCCCCTCAAGTCAGACGCAAGAACCATCAATTCCTGCTGTTCAAACTTCTGCTTCTTATAATTCCCCGGTCCAAACATCAGAACCTTATGTTCCGCCTGTACAACAGACTCCGTCTCCCTACGTTTCCTCAGCACAAACACCAGAACCTTATGTTCCTTCTATACAGACCCCTTCTCCTTATGTTCCTCCGGTTCAAACACCAGGACCATATATTCCTTCTGTAGAGACCCCAGCTCCTTACGTTTCTCCAGTTCAAACACCAGAACCTTATGTTCCTTCTGTACAGACCCCTTCTCCTTATGTTCCTCCGGTTCAAACACCAGGACCTTATATTCCTTCTGTAGAGACCCCAGCGCCATACGTTTCTCCAGTGCAAACACCAGGTCCATACGTCCCTTCCGTACAGACCCCAGCTCCGTACGTCGCTCCGGTACAAACCCCAAGTCCATACATCCCTCCTGTAGAAACTCCAGCTCCCTATGTTTCTCCGGTACAAACAGCTGAACCTTACATTCCTTCTGTACAAACACCGGTTCCCTATGCTCCTTCAGTTCAAACCCCAGGACCATACGCTCCTCCTGTACAGACTCCTGCTCCATACGTTCCTTCAGAACAAACACCGGCGCCATATATTCCAGCTGAAACTCCTGATTCTTACGGTTCTGGTTCTCCAATACAGCCTCCTTCACACTACGTTCCCCCAGTGCAGACGTCAGAGACTATTCCTCCTGTTCAGACACCTGTTCCTCCAGGTCTATCAGTAGAGACACCAGATTCTTACGCTTCACCTGAGCAAAATACAAATTTTGAACAAACTACTGCTTCATATCAGACACCTGTTCGAACACCATCACCTTATGAGCCTCTTGTGCGAATACCAGTACCTGATGAGAATCAACCTGAAGATCTGAATTCACCGTCAGATGGTTTTAAAGAAGATCCATCAGCATACGAGCATCAAGAAGGGCAAGAATATGTCGATATAGGAAATGGTGAAGTAAGTAACATTTTATCATTATTATTTAACTTGTCTAACTATTTTTTAACTAGAATACTTTTGTAAAATCTGATATAATATTCAAAATGAATAAAGAATACTTTGTATAGCTTAATAAAATCTCAATTTTAGCCGAAGAAAAAAGCCGAAGAATTACCGTACTGGAAAAGACGAGTTTAATTGTGACGATGAAATAGATCGCATATCTACCTCCGTTACAATCACCTCCTCATATGCATATTTTAACAGATGTTTAATGTTGAGCTTTTCGCTGAATCTGAATATGCTTGAACGTTAACGTTATCGATCTTTCGTATCATTTTGAGTGATATGATAAGTTCGCTTTAACTTTTCTATCTGTACATTGTTGTTATTATAGTTTAATTTATGTTTACAATAAAGCTAAATATATTTATATATAGATAACATCAATCAATATGCAAATTAAGTTCACGTCTAATGCATCCGTTAATGTAAGGAAATATTCATATTTTCTTTAATGTACGAGAAAAAATCGATCAAATATTTAATTAATTACATTATTTAATCGTAATATTTTATATAAGTAATGTTAGTTGATATTTTTTATTCATATTTTTCTTTAGTTCTATATGTAACACAATTAGTTATCGTTATATTTTGAGTCTATGCTTATGAAAAAAAAAGAAGTCTACAGTACTCTACAAGATCAAAAAGATTTTCATGTTAAAAATTGAGGTTGAGTCGATAATTGTCCTCAAACACGATGAAATCGTTAGCATTATTTACAGAAAGCAATAAAGAGAAATTATGTAAGATTATAAAGCAATGTCCATAGTTGTGCTGAGGTGGCCGCAAAACTCGCGACCTCAGGCGGCACTCGCACCCATACTTACAGATATCCGGTGTGCCGTGCTTTCCATTACACCACCGAAACCCTTGATTTCCGACCACTCAATGCTTCACTTATAGTAAGTGGGTACCATTATCAGCACTCGCCCGCTAACGGGTACGATCTGGCGAGCCGATATCTATAATATCTATTTATCTATATCTGATAACTACGGCCATCTCAGCACAACTATGAACATTATAATATCATTGCAGAAATGCAATTAAATAAAAATCACGAATATGTCTAAAGTTTCGGGTTATCCCGCAGTTATCAGCTTAACTGGATGTAATGTCGATATCGGCGCGCCAGATCGTACCCGTTAGCGGGCGAGTGCTGATAATGGTACCCACTTACTATAAGTGAAGCATTGAGTGGTCGCATAGCAAGGGCCTCGGTGGTGTAATGGAAAGAACAGCAGACCGGATATCTCTAAGTGCGGGTACGAGTCCCGCCTGAGGTTCCGGGTTTTGCGGCCATCTCAGCACAACTATGGACATTATAATATCATTGCAAAAATGCAATTAAATAAAAATTACGAATATATAAAGTTGTGGTTTTCTAGCTTATACTCATATGACTATATTGTTTACTGATACTCCTCAACTAAAACTGCAAATATCTTGTTATGTAAATATGAGGGAAAAGTTTTTGAATGAACAAAATCGAAGCATAATCTGCGAAATTTTTCATAAATCAACAACTGATGAAAAATGTACAGAGGGAAAATGATATGACAATACAGAATGAGTTTTGATGTTAATCAATTGCTGTGAGGTATGTAACATACTCATCTTCAGCGTTATGTCGTTGAGGTGATTGAATACGATACTAATCTAACGGTAGTTTGAGGTGATTAATCACTATTAACTCGTTTAGCTTATGATTACAGAAATCATTTCTGATTCCCATTCACTAAACTTGGAAAGATGGCTGGCTTGATTGAATTGCGGTTACACTCGAACCACGCCGTATATCTAAGTCAAACTCATCAACTATCACTATGCCAGACACCTATCAATAGAGAATTAATGAAGTAACTAGAAAGCTCATATGTCGTAAAGGCGCTCCAGGAAGCGCTTTGCGCAGCGGTGGAAATACCACAATGATACGCCACCTCCGTTAAGTTTGATCTATAAATCGACTTGAGCTGAGCAATCCTCATGCAGGTACTGCTGCTGTTCTTTCTTCTTTCATCTGATGTCAACTCATCAATGTAGGATGGATAAAGAGCTTGGTTTATTTACAGACGATTAATGAAGCCTCGTAACTGCACTGATAGGTAAGGTCGATTCCAATAACATGCAGGCTCGAATCGTCTCCTTCAAGAAGCAGTTCAACGACGACTTTTACTGTTGAGGGTTTTCAGTTTTAGCTTTTTCAACAGTGCTAAACAAAAATTTAACTACTGAAAAAAATTCTGTCAAAGAAATATTTTAGGAAAAATTCAAGAAAAAAAACTCAATTAATTTCCAATTTTAACGTCATCGGAAAAATTTTTCCCCATTTCAAATTGCCCATTTAAATCCAACTGTACCGTCGTATCCTCACCAGATACGAGGGCGCAATATTAGTACGACTACGGTAGGAGTGAAAGTAATCCCTCGACGTCATTGTAGTTGAGGTTGTTTATGGGTGTTGGATTCCTACTCTATTTCTAGCAGTACGAGTACTGTGGATGTAAGAGTCAGTCACATATGTTTATTGAACTACTGTATATATACTGTACAGTATAAATATATCTATATATATATATATATATATATATATATATAGAGTAAATAGATA